>CM069443.1:2737241-2917003 GCA_035610835.1 Ophiura sarsii
GTCAAGATTTTATTTATTATACAAGCCGAAAGTGTAATTGTGTGGCTAATACATTAGTATGATTCGGCTCTCATTATTTGTTTTGATTATAGCGTGACATATATAGTTTGAATTTTTTCCATACATGTAGCATTATTATGTACAGTGACTATATAGTTTGGGGCCTTGCGCGACCTGTAGTGACCTATCTCAAGTTTTGCCAAGTCGCTGCTTATAATATGCTGTGCAGTTGGTGCAATGGAAATGGCCTGGATCATTCAACAACCTTAGTATGCAACATTTTCACCATATTTATATTGATATGTGTTTTATTTCAACATTTGGTCTGTATCAATTGTATTTTGGTGAAGTGGAAATTAATTCTGCATTATTTTACTGGTGTTCCATTATTTCTGATTTAGGTCAAATGTAAATAATGTAGGCCTAAAGTCATGCAGATTCAGGATCCCTTTACCAAAACATGAATACGTCGCGCACATGTTCAAAGCATACTGCATCGCTGTGTAAATCAATGAATCTTGCACGTGGGACTAAAATAATCGTGCATCAAGCGAAGTTATGATTGTTTGATAGCATCTGTCTTGGACTGTTATTATTTAAGTTTTATGCACGTTTTAGCCATGTCGCTAAAATCAACCAATCACAGATCAGCTTGGGTACGCTCACGCTATAAACAAATTGTACAGCATTTCACTTTTTCATGTGTATGTGAACAGACATGCGCAGGGCTGTCAACTCTCCCGCATTAGGCGGGAGTCTCCCGCATAGACACTCTTTCTCCCGCACTCCCGCATGGCATATTAAATCTCCCGCATCAACAAAATTACCTCAATTAAAATGTGTATCAACACCTTTATACTAGCTTCCGTCGGTACATTAGCGATTTTGACCATGCAATTTTCGTCCGGATTTGAGGAAAAGGTCATCGCTACCCCCCCCCCCCCCCCCCCCCCCCCCCCCCACTTATCAGGATTTCAGCTGCTGACGGGGAAAAAATTGTGCATGTTTTACAATTTTTTTTTTGAGTCTGTATCTCTCCCTCCCAGCAAATCCCAAAAGTTGACAGCCCTGCATGCGTCTGGCAAGTCTGCCCACCACTAACTGTATCTTGTAAGGGACTGTTCATTATTTTCACCAAGGAGGGTCGGGGTGGGGGAGGGAGTAGGAGCAAATAGCACAAAATCTAAGAAAAGTGTAAAAAGTGCACAGTCCCCCTTCAAAACTTCACGAAACCGTACATGACCCCTTCAAAGGCTTTAAAATGGTATGCACCCCCCCCCCCCACACCGCATTTTGTAGGGTACGGTATACTAGGTGTGAGTGCCGTGGTGTCCAGAGACCTGCTTATGGGGCTCCTGGATGCTCATGGGATGTTTGATTTTAACGTTCTGTAGTTCACCATCAGTGCTTGGATGCTTCTATTACAATTTCATGCCATAATCTGTAGTTGGTTTAAACTGTGAAACTTTTCAGTTTTATGTGTAAGGGTGCATGAACTATACAAGGATTTAAAGATTGGGAGAAAGCAGAATTTATCCTTTCAAAATAAAAAAAAATATGAAAGAGCCTACATTGTAAGCTAGATGCTATTAAACTACTGTAAAAGTCAATATGTTCGCGAGAAGATATTATTACGAAAATGGTCATAAAAGGCATTTCGTGATTTTTTATTTTCGCGATTTTCAACATTTGTGAACAAGATGCTATTTATTTATGAATTTTCGCGAGTTTATATTTTCGCGGTTGAGGATTGATTCGCGAAGTTCGCGAAAATAAAAACCTCTCGAAAATGTCTACTTTGACAGTAGTTATTTTAACAACAAAAAGCATCTTCCATACAATTGAATTGATACCGTATTTACTCCATTAAACACCCCGGCTCTATACAATGTCCCCCCCCCCTGAATATCCTGACGTCCCCATGCAAATTTGATAGGGCAAGCTTAGGTAGCGGCCTACATGACAGCCCCTTTTCTTGTCCTAAAATATAACAAATTTGCCTCTAAAAATGAGCTTCTTAGCTATAAATCATGAGATGAATACTTTTTTGTGATAAAATCGGTCAAAATAGGATAACACAGCGGCGATGTAGCGATCGTGACTCTCAATATTGCGTGGTATAGGAAAATAATATTTGAGCAACGTATCCCTATTTCCTTGTATAACAAAAATTAACCTCTTCAGCAATGTAAACAAGTTCATATCGAGGTGTTTTATCAGTACTAGCGCTTGAAAAATTGACCCCCAATAAATGACCCCTTTTTGAAAAATGCAGACCCCGTGATCATTAAATGTGAGTAAATACAGTAATTTAAATAGAGATGTTAGAAAAGTGGGTCAAAGTATTGCAATAGTAAATACGGTAATTTAAATAGAAATGTAAGAAAAGTGGGTCAAAGTACATGTATGGCATACTTACATGTACTAATTTTGATCGATGGTTAAAAGTTTATCTCATTTTTATCACAGATTAAACTACATTTACACACCTGTTATTGGCAGTCTTTTTTCTTCTTCCGATAGAGTGCAGACTTCAGTATTCCTGAAGATAATCGCACTGGGTATCCCTGGAACCTAGTAATATATATGTGTGTACAGATACGTACAGACCTGGGTTTGCCTCTACTCTGCACGAAGAAATTTTTAACTGTATTAAACTAAATGTTACCTAATTTGCTTTTCTTCAGAACTTTAAGACCGACTCCTAAAAGTTGACAAACTAATAAACATGGCTACTGCAGTGGAGAGACTCCATGGTGATAAGCGGCGGATAGCTGCCCAGTTGAAAGCCGATATCGGACGAGGCATGGGCCATAATCAGCTCACAGATCTCCTAGACCTGGTTCTTAACCCAGATCCGGATGCTGCTATACTAATGGATGAATGGGAGACGGTCGAATGGTGCAGATATCTGGTATCAGGTGGAAAACACTTCGAAGAATTCTCAAAGTCTGTTCGTCAGTTTGATGATGCTACAACTTGTGGTCTGGTGTGGACTTCAAACTTTGTGGCGTACAGATGTCGTACATGTGGCATCTCACCTTGTATGTCTATATGTGCTGATTGTTTCCATGATGGAGATCATGAAGGGCATGATTTTAACATGTTTAGAAGTCAGGCTGGTGGAGCATGTGATTGTGGGGATCCAAGTGTCATGAGAGGTGATGGGTAAGTCATGGTGTATGCATGTATTTCATTCATGCATTGTTATGTCAAACTCTCCAGAGACATGTTTTTGGAAACAAAACTATCAGGGAAGAAAACGGGTCAACTCTGGGAAGGGAAAACAAGCTGTACCAACGCCGGATATCAAACCATGAAGGACCACCCATGTGAAAGTCAGGATTGCCCCACATAGTCAGCTGTAAAATCATAAGATTCTCCAGACCATTTGATAGCCCACCTGATCGCCCCGCGAGATAGACTGGGGACGAACACGCTAAATACAAACACTAAACAGTGTAGTGATTTGTAATGGCAAGGAGGGTTAGGGGTAATGCAGAGTTTTATACAGTTGCTCTTGTAATTATAATTTAGCTAAGGCTATCCTATGTTAATGAAGTATTGCAAATCCTAATTCCCCCAAATCAAGTTTTTATGCGTTCAACCGTATTATAATAGTGGCATGTGATACTATTGCCTATGGTTTTATCAGAGTGCATGCTTGCCTACACATTAGTTATTATATATGGGATATTAGGGGCTCAACATTCAACAAGACAAAAGGCAAGCAACATCTAAGGCTGTTAGTAGTAAACAAGTATGACAGTTGACTTTATGATAGTGTGTGACCTTGTCTGATTGATGTCACCTGCAGGTTTTGTACGACACATGGTCCTAATAGGACAAGAAGACATAGTATCCCTAGTGATTTATTACCAATGGCAGAGATCATTATACCAAGACTAGTCTTCAGGCTTGTACTCTATCTTAGAGATCAGTATAGACATGGTAAGTGAAGTGATGAGCATGGTAGCCAACCTCAACCTGATGTATAAAAAGGGATCAACTTACAGGTGCATAATAATTTCATGGTATAGGAAACACCCTTCATTATAGGATGGAAGAGGTTGGAATCAAGGGTTTAGGCAGCCAGCCATGTAGGGAGTGTTTTACACACCCAAATTTGTAAATACATAGTTTTTACACACCCAGTTTTTGTCCAAATGGCCTATACTTTGTACACAAATCCTTCAATTTACGCACCCAGTTTTTAAATTTACACACATTTACACACCCTCACCTTCAAATCCTAAGACCTTGGTTGGAATTGGATATGGCGGGTAAATAATCGGACTGTTTCTGATCATACAATACATGTTTAATACTATCATATCGTTCAAAATTTTATAACTCCAAGTTAACTATCAATGTTATCTGTAGTATTCTGTACTGTATATTTTATCATGGTCATTTTTGTTTGCTCTCGTAGTATAGGCTAGTCAAACACTGTACTGGCATTTCAATCAAATGAACTAAAAGTTTATGGAACCATGAGGTATCTCGTGTTAACTATCCAGCAAGACAGCAAAACTACTGCAAGGTCTACAAGGACCCAAACAAACATAACAAGCCTTTACCTATATCCCAACTTAAACATCAAGGACATGTTTCCGGTGCAGGATTTGAACCTGTGACCATCCGAAGAGTTATATATCAGATGCTCTTAACCACTGAGCTAACTGTCCGTCTCTGATTAACAGAGTTTAAACCAGATGGTAGTGATATAGAACAGTGAAGGATTCTAATTATGCAAACAGAACGATAACACAAATGAGATACTAAAAGATGCTTAACCGAAACCCTAACACTGTTATTTGTCATTTTCATCAAAAATAACAAAATAAATCTTTCATGCAACCTTTACTTTCATGAAATAAGATTTGATATGTTCCTTTTATCTTCTTTTCTTAAACAGAAATGGTCCAGACCTACTTAGTTTCCATGCCTGATTCTGAGCCTGTATTAGGTTTACTATATGACCTATGTAAGATGGGTGGGGCTATGAGAGCTGTCATGACAAGAGCTCTGACAAATCCACTGGTGTATAAGTCTCTTACACAAGGTAAGAATGCAAAATATAAAGGGTATATAGGTAGATGAGAGAAGGAATGTGCCAGAGATTATTCCTAATCCCGTTTCTCACCTATGAGTAAGCTATCACGAATTAGATTAGTGTAAAGACTTCTATTGTATGAGCTATAGATTTATTCCGTAATATACATAGGACTGAAATGGGCTACCCTACGGTCCCTACCTCTTTGGTAGGATACAAATGGCTACCTCAGCACTGACATTCTAGCTGGTATAGTGGTTCAAATAAATGACATTTGCTTTGAGACACAAAGGTCCTGGGTTCGAATCCAAGAATCGTCAGATTTTATGTAAAACCTTTGCTTTCAATTCATTTTTCTCAAAATGGGGACAAAGGTTCTAATGTTTGTAGAGGTGCCACCATAATCCCATTAGGTTTGCTACACAATCTCTGACACAGTAACTTGCTCATCTACTAATCTACCCATCTTGAAAGCTGGGTAGATTAATATTAGATGAGCAAGTTACTGTATCAGAGTTTTTTCTCATTGTTTCATGGTCTATACAAGGTAGTCAAGGTTATGAGGATGGAGCACTGTATGAGCGATGAGGAGGAGATGGGTAGAAGTAATAAGAAAATTACTATGTTGAAATCTCAGCGCAATTCACACTGGTTTTGTTCAAATTATTATATTTTAAATCTGGGTTTGCATGGTAATTATGATCACCAGAAACTTAATTTTGCAAACATGTGATATTGTTTGATGGTTTTTTTTCCCTTTCAGATTTCACCTGTTCTATTGATGCACAGAGGATATTTATTGAAGGTACACAAAGTCAGTACAAATCAGCTTTAGATACACTACATGTGCCAGATACAGATAAGGATTTGAGAGGTAAGTTGGTTACATTTATGATGATATCTATTCTATAGTACCTCATAAAAATATCTCCCAAATATGACCCAATGAGTTGCCAATAGAGCCGCTACTGTTTGGGGAACTTGACCTCTCTGAATAAGGCGACGAAAAAATAACACCCTTTTTAATGTTTTGATTTTTTTTTGGCATTTAAAAATGTTTTTGAAAATGTCATTATTTTGTTGTTGTTGATAATTCACCAAAATGTTCATAACAGTTTTGACCCCCCTAAAAAAACCCAGCCCGACCGACCCTACCTAAGACCCTGTACACACTAGCAAAAATCCCTTCATTCGATGAAGCGCTAATGATGATCAACTAATGAAGGTGCATAGTGTGTACGCTCCGCCCTTAATCGAACGAAGATTAAATCAGCTTCATTCGATGAACCTCGGGAGGTTCTTTCGACGAAGACAAATGTTAATTCGACGAAGCAAATGTGTAATGTGTACGCTCGCTTCGTCGAATGAAGCGAGTCATGCGTAACGATTGACATCCAAGGAGTCAACTTCCGGTATCGCGTAACAAAACAAACAACCCGATAAACACGGTCTTTTCTTCACGCACGCTGCATAGAGCAACATCAACACACATCTTCTCCCCCATTTATAAGGTTCAGGATTTCCCGTGATATTTTAGGTGAAAACAGTGGGCAGATTTTGTGAATACCGTGTTTTACCATGATTATTGAGATTTCAAGAAAAAACTGCGCGGTCATATTATTTTTAGGCATTAGAAAAAGCTATCGTAACAACCAATTTCCAGCGGCCTAGGCGCCCTTTCTGCTTCGTTTTGATGTACACATTTTGTTAGAAAGTTTGCATGAAATTAGTAATGAAACCTATATTTTTCGTACTAAATGCAGACAAAATGTTTTGTACAATGTTGAAATTAATAATAAAGCTGTTTTGCGCAACCATTTTTACAAATATAGCCCAAAAAACATTTTTTTAATATTTTTCATATTACGTTTTTTAATAAGTTACTGTATGTGAATTATTTTGTTTTCCCTGCGAGGTCATGACGTGACCTGAACACATGTAAACATTCGATCTTCGTTAATAAATTACCATGCAATGTGTACGCAACTCTATCTTCGTTAGTTGTAATGTGTACGCTCTCTTAATTAACTAATGAAGATCAACTAATCATCATCGAATGAAGCGATTTTGTAGTGTGTACGGGGTCTAAGAGGTCCATTTGAACAGGTGGTGTTTTTTCGTTGCCCTATAGCAGTCCAAGGTTAGATAAAATAGTTCACAGAAATATATTGTTTAGCAAAAACAATTCACTGGGTCATGGTTGATGTGCCTATTGACTCTGCTGGGGAGATTAAAGTGTGATAACAATTTTGAGCAAGTTCAGTTTGAATTACTATGAAGCTGATAATTGTGTGAGTGATAGATCACCTGCTATGGTGATTTATTTGGTAGTTTAATACTCATGTATATCTTATATATTTATTTATTTTTTATGTATTTGTTGGGGTGTTTGTTTGTTTGTTCATTTTTTTTAATTTTTAATTTGCATGCAAACTGACACATACGTCTTTTTCCATCTAGAAATTCCCTCATTGTCAAGCAAACTGACATATATTTATGTCCTTTTCCACCTAGAAATGACCTCATTGTCAAGCAAACTGACACATATTTATGTCCTTTTCCACCTAGAAATGACCTCATTGTCAAGCAAACTGACACATATTTATGTCTTTTTCCACCTAGATATTCCTTCATTGTCAAGCAAATTGACACACAAGACATTCTTAGATGAGCTTGTCTTCTGGACCGTCAAATATGAATTCCCACAAAAGATTGTCACATTTCTGCTCAACATGCTGCCAGATAATAACTACAAAGTAAGTGCTGATGGGTATCACCTGTGGGGGAGGGGGGGGGGGGGGGGTATTCAAATGATCTTTGACAGAGGTGTGGCATTTGAAATCTTGACTCACTTTTAAGGGTGTTTTTACCAAAACAAATGACTGATTTCACTGTTTTCTTTTGTGATTTTTGCGATTGGGACCCAAGTTTAGGGTTTTCCAGCACAAATCATACCCCATGTTTAGGCAATTTTTGCTTTATGCTGAGGTAAATCTTTGTGAGAATTGATTCTGAGATTCTCACCAGTATTCTTAGCCTGCGCTGATTTGCAGATAGATGCTTCTATGTTTTGTTTTTTGGGAAAATATACTCAAGTCTCTGATCATGAGTGTTTAAACAAATTAATTGAATCTCAAAACTTACAGATGATTGGAGTAGAACAAAATTCTCCTAATCTCTAACAAAATCTGTGAAAATTATGAATGAAATACAAAAGCATAAATACTACTGCTTTCCAAATTGCGTCTCTTACTTTATCTACTACTGGGGTATTTACGAGGGGCAGTCAATAAATAATGAAAGTGATCATGGTATGAGATGCATGATTGATTCTATTGAGGTGATAATGTGATCAATACAAAGTATGAACCTTTGTCTTTCAAACAATACAGTTTTGGATTTTTAAGTGTGAACTATGACGTCATAGCATTGTCTCAAAGTAAGTACACTTGGGACACTGCTAAATCAGTTATTTGGCAGGAAATTTGAATTGTTTTTATGAAACACGTGGTAAGAAGATTGCATAACATGACATCAGAAACAGGTAAATCCTGATTTTTTTTCTCGCATAAATATGATACAAAAGACAATAACTTTAATCCCTGTGTAATTTGGAATGTGTAGTATAAGAGGGAAAAGTAAGGAGAATCAATTGAATAAAAGGTATACAAATATCAGTATTTCAAATAGCTAATTTTTATTTTAAAATGCCCAGTCAGTGAATCACTAATATTGCGGAAAATCAAACAATTTAGGAAAAATTCAAGCAATTAACCAGTTTGGAAGATTCCATATGATAGTTAACTAATTATCTGAATTTATTCGCATGAAACATGCAGAAAAAATGCGCATGCGCAGTTTTGAAACGGGACCAAAATGGCTAAAATCATGAAATTTACCAGATAAAAGCTTACTGTGCCTTCAAATTCTAATCAGAAATAATGAAAAATGCTTAAATCACTGTGTAAAAATATTGTGATAGTCAAAATGAAGATATACATGAATTTATCAATCAAAGATGGCTGCCACAACGTCTCTTATTACTGTTATCTTTAGAGCTACTAGATATGTATTGTGAAGTAATCGTCATATAATTTCAATGGTTTGAGGAATTTTTATGAACAGCTCCTTTTGAAATCCCCACTATTATTGCTTTACATCCCACTACAATTTATTAAATTATAATCCCTCCATTGTTCTTTATCCTTTGTTGTTTTCTAAGGTATATTATTGCGGATTTTGCTAAATAAAAGCGTATTTGAGATGGTCCCTTCTTGTTCGTATTAAGGCATTCAGATCTAAAAAAGAGTGTCAAACAGAGATAAGTGTGTATTCTAACTATGTGCCAAGTGTTATCTGTTTTTATGCTTGCATTGCCGAGATATACGCAAATGTATCAATCAACCAATATTCAACATATTACATATCCAGCCAAATAGTTGACAGATTTCGGTCAGTGTCTGAAACCTATTGTGTTTATGTTAATGACGTTACATAACCAAAGGTATCTAACAATCCAAAAGTGTATTGTTTGAAAGACAAAGGTTCATACTTTGTATTGATCACATTATCCCCTCAATAGAATCACTCATGCATCCCATACCATGATCACTTTCATTATTTATTGACTGCCCCTCGTATATTCCAAAATATTAGCTCATGTTGAATATGGAATACTGTTTAAGAAGACTATATTTGTGATCCAATCAAACAAATAAAGTCAAACATTTTACAGTTTTAGTTTTAGTTTTCTACTTGACAATTTGCAATGCAACATTTGGCAGAAAAACTCATGAAGAATGGAAAATGTATTCCAAAGATATGAGCAAATGAGGGTTTTCAAAACAAACGAAAACAAAAAGATATTCTTTCCTTTCCTTGGTTCTATTTCAAAATTAATATTTGTTAGGGTTAATAAAGGAACGGGGAGTGTAAACCGTCAGCCTTAATGCAGGATAACATGTGTGATTGCGAGTAGCATGATGTTAGTGCCTCAAAATACCATCGCGGACACCGCTCAAACCAAAATCTGCAATTATTAGTATATAAATATATTGTGCATCATTTTGATAATTATTATTATATATATATCTAAAGTTTTTGCTTATTAAGAACAGTTAATACTTTTTCATTTTCTGTTCTTAAATTCTGTTTATATTTGTATCTTGTACAATAGGAGCCCTTTACTCAATCTTTTGTACAACACTATGGACGTATGGCTATGTCGCTTAGCAACGCTATGGAGTCAGACAAACTAGCCAATCGTGTGGTACATATCAGTGTTCAACTGTTCAGCAATGAGGATTTAGCATTCAAGATGACACAGAGTATGCAGTTGATACATGTGTTGATAAGCTCTGTATCCAGCCTAGTCAAGAAGACACTCATCTATAGCCCAATGTCAGGTATGTCATACAAGCTATAGGTTGTTCAGTTTGAAATGGACCAAAATTGTAACGCTGGTGTTTGTTCATGCACAAATTGAAAGCAATTCTACTTGACACGTGTCTATTGATGCAGATGTTTATCATGCATGTATATCCCACATACATTAACCCCAACTCCCACTGGGTTTCAGTGGCGATGGACCGAAGCATGGGGCGAGGGGTAAAAAGGGAGGCCACAAAAGGTTGGTCTACCGCCCCCGGGAATGAATCCGGGTCATCAGACCGGCAGGCGAGCGATTCAACCATCACATTTATTTGATGGTTTTGTATATACAGGGTGAGTCAAAAAGAAGTTGTACGGGAATGAATGAATATTTGTTTAAAAATAGACCAAACAAATTTGACAAACCAATGAGACACGTATTCAAAGAGCCACTTATTCCGCTCATATGCCGAAAGAAATCATTGAAATCGATCAATTGTATCAGGAGTTATGTCTGTTTTAATAAAAGAACCCCTTTTTTTAGCTGTCCACGGAATGCTTAATTCTCTTGATATCTACCCACTCTAAGTGGGCAGCAAAATGTACACACGGTCATTCATATTCAAATAAGATTAAAGCCCGGGAGTTTCAAACATAGGTGGGAATGGTGTGCCTAAAATAAATAATCAGTGACTACAATAAGACTTTAACCTTCTCTTTTTGACGGATTCTATGATTTTGCATTTTATGAGAAATAAAACAATTACTTCCTGATATGATATACTTTGTTCTGTTTTACGTATCAGTGGACAGCTACAAAAATGGGTTCTTTTAGTAAAATAGCTATAACACTGGATAGGAATGATCGATTTCAGTCATTCTTTTTTTCAAATGATCGGAAGAATATTTTTTTTCAAAATATCGCTTGAGTTTAGGTCAATTTTTTTTCTTCTTTTTCTTTCTCAGGAAAAAATATTCAAATCTGTTCAACTTCTTTTTGACTCACCCTGTATAGTTATGTGAATAGTTGTTATATTCCATGTATATTGTAAATAATTATGTAACAGAAGATGGATACCGGAGGGTGCATCTGGTGCCCCTCATGTTAAAGGTCAGACTCCTTCGTAAAGAGTAGGGGATCATCCCGGGTCTGTATCTGTACACACACACATCGGGCATCCCTTTAATTTAGTGCTTAAGTCACTATTGGGTTTGTCCTGGCTCTTCAGCCTAATTGTTATAAAAAAAATTTGTCTGTCCCTAGTCCTAAAATGTTCCTATGGTCACAAAATTAACATGTGCCAAGTTTGAACTAATTCGGAAGATGTCTTGGGGGGCCTCCGAGAACCTAAAGTTAAAGTATGTGTTCCTATGTAGGAAAGTTTGTTGACCGCTGTACAATTCCAATTAGAAGCCGATTGAACAATTTGAAGTAGCTGAAATATCAAAACCGTTTGAACTTAGAAGCTCAAATCTTGTGAGCTAATAGAACTGATAATCATCTTCGGATCTGCGATAAAAAGTAACCGCCAACGAAATGAGCATGTGTGTTTTATTGTCAAAAGCGCCCTCAGTCCATATTCTGGGGGACAATTTCTGTCTTATATGAACCAAGTGCTATAATACTCTTATTTCACACTGAAAGTGGATAATATACATTGATTTAAAGTTGTAATACTGTTAACACAATCAGGATATCAACATTTGTAAACTTCGGGGTAAAAATGTCCACAAAATGCCACAAATACATGAAATTATGGATCGAGGGCGTTTGTGCCAGTAAACCGCATATGCTCATTTTGTTAACGTCCTTAGCGATTAATTTATATTGCCGATTTGAAGATGATTATCAGTTCTATTAGCTCGCAAGATTTGAGCTTCTAAGTCCAAACCGTTTTGATATGGCAGCTACTTCATATTGTTCGATCGGCTTCTAATTGGAATTGTACAGGGGTCAACGAACTTTCCTACATAGGAACACACACTGTAACTTAAGGTTCTCGGAGGCCCCCAAGACAACTTCCAAATTAATTCAAACTTGGCACATGTTAGTTTTGTAACAATAGGAACATTTTAAGACTAGGGACAGACAAATCCATTGACATGAGGGGCACCGGATACCGGTCATAAACCTCTCCTTAAAGAGTGAGGGGTCATCCTGAGTCTCTTATCTGTATAATTTGATAGGTATTTATTCCAGTTTTGTAATGGAATATTCACTCAAGTGATAACACACAGCAGATATGTTGATGGGAGTTGAAAAGAGTGCGTGATGTGGTGTGTGGTTTCACGCTTCAGGAATATAGTGCATTATCACAACTTTCCCCTCACCATTCATTTAAAAGTTCTTGACAAGGCACACATTTTTGACCAGACTGATCCATTTGTAATGGGAGAAAGCTTTGTTAAAATACCGTTAAGTTTCACTTTGTAAATGAGTTATTTATTTTACAAGTATGTGTCATCAAATGACAATTTTAATTAATGGTTACGAATCAGGATAATGACTTTGATCAGTTGTTTTGTCGGTAACTGTGAATCAAAACATTTGACTTTGGGACCTCAGAATTTCCTTGGGGCTATACCCCTCATACAATTCCTTGGTTCCAAAGTGAAAATGATTCATTCTTCACAGTCACCTTAACACTTTCTACGCGGCTATTAGTTTTACCAAACACAAAACAGATTTTTCAGAAACCTTTCCCAACTTTCAAAGTCTATCTGAAGGATTACTGAACCAATACTATGCATGTTTGTACTTATTTCAATGCATTTCTCATGGTGATTCCAAATATGGTAATGAAATTCAATAATTTTGACATTTTTGAAACATTTTGTGGAATTTTGGAACGTCGTCTGCAGACGCCTGCCGTGTGTTAACAACTGATATACAATCATTATCCTGTAATCAGCATTTATTCTTTAAATATTCTACTTTTAGGTCAAGGTCCCGTCTTGTTACCCAACAAACACAAGGTTATCAACTGTGAGCATACAGTGATGAAGAAGCACTGCTATTGGCCAATTATCAGTGATCTTACTAATGTACTGTCACATAAAGGAGTGGCAGAGTCTTTCTTTGCTGATCCAATGCTCATGTCTCTATGGGCTAAATTTCTTAGTTTCTTTATGGGTAAGTATTGTTGTTATTGGGCTGGAAAGATATCTATTTTGGGTCTTGAATGTGTATAAAATAAATTTGGCAATAGGTTATTTGGATGTTATGATTTTGAACCCTGGATCATTCGATGAGAGAGAATGCACACAAAGTAGGGGTCTTGGGTTAGAGCAAGTCAAATTCCCCCCCCCCCCCCCAAAAAAAGACAGAAAATGACAAGGAAGTCAGGGGGGGGGGGGGGGGGGGGGTATCCTTTAATTTATAAAAAGGTGGGGGTGAGTAAGAAAATTACCGATTATTTTTCTTCAAAAAGTAAGGGTTCTTTGGTTCATTTCCCCAAATTTGGTGACATTTCCCCCAAAATAGGCAGTCTTTGGCCAAAAGCAAGGCTAAAAATAGGCGGGTCAGTCTAAACAGCACTTCATATGCATGCCCCCCCCCCCCTGCTGCAGCTGGGAATGTATCATATCCCATGGTAAACAATGCCTATGAACTGAACTTCATATAGGTCATTGTCATTGTCATTTCGTAAATGAAACTATTATATGTTATCTAAGTATTTGACTGTAGAACCAGAATTTTGCAAAATATAAATGCTAAAAGCAATTCTGTTTAAGTTGGCATAATTATAGTAATATTAGATCTTTGCACAAATGATTTTTAAAGCAATAAATAGAAAAACTGGGTGTGAACATGTGTCAAACAGGTTCAGTTAGGTATCTATTTCCTTTCCATAAAGATATTTCATGATTTATACATTTTGAAAAACTATGAATCATTAATTTTAAAAATGGGTATGTAATTTTATTTAAAAAGCTGCAATTTTCAAAATAAAGAAAACATATGTATAAAATCCCCTTATAATTCTGGGTTAGTTAAGCCTGTGGATCAGATTTTCTTTTTCATCACCTAATGGAAAATTATATTCTTTACTTTCAGGCATGAACCTGAATGTTCGTCAGATGAAACAACATGTAGAGTTTGAACCCAACACCTACTCAGTAGCCTTCTCCGCAGAACTAGAGGCATGTTCTGCACCTATGTGGCAGCTTGCACTACACTGCAAAGATTCGGTAAGAGTTTATGTACAAGAATACAGAGATGATGTGGCACAAAAGTTGGAAACAAAAAACATCAAAGAAAGGTGATATCAACAGATACATGATGTGCATCATAAATAAATATGGTAACTGTAATCTCTCATTTTTAAAATAACAACATTCAGCTGCACTGAATAGACCTTTATGTACTGACCTTGAAAGTGTATTTCAATGATTATACATTAACCCTTTAACCCTAACCTTCCTCAACCCTACACATCACTACAGTGCTAGCTGCTGGTAGCGCATGTTTCCCCAGTCTATCTTGTGTGGCGATCAGGCAGGCTATCAAATGGCATGGAAAATCTGTCAATTTCCCAGCTGGCAATGTGGCGCAATTAGACAGGTGCCACACTTCCACACGGGCGGTACTGGTTCAATTATTCCCGGCACTGGCTAGCCTGATTTCCCCCAAAATGTGACTCGATTTTTTTCTTCCCCTGGTCGTTGTATTCCCCAAAACACGCCTGGGAATTCAGGTAAATATAATTGCATTCATGACTCTCTTGAGATGGTGTGTGTACTGTCACTCCTGTGTGTCGCTCCTGTATACTGTAAAAGCTGAAATATTCACGGTGGTTTTATTTTCGCGCATTTAAAAATACCGCGAAAATAACAACACGCGAAAAATATACACAATAGGGTGAATGTTAAGGTGACATAATTTTGATCCGCGAAAAATAACAACTCAATGTCAATGATATTTAAATGCGCGAAAATATCTGCACGCGAAAATATTGGCTTTTACAGTAAATTATGTATTGTATCCTTTACTTACCCATGCAGAATACCCAGAGTTACACTATATCCATACTGACATCTGTATGTGCGGCTCTAGAAGAATGGCTCTCATTAATCAGCATTACTGGTATGCCTCATCCAGGTCAAGTGTCATTTCATCTGCCATTACTTAGACAGTATGCACTCTTTCTTAGCCAGGTAGGTGATTTAATAATGAGTAAGCTATGACAAATTAGTCTAGTGCAAAGACTTCTGTTGTATGAGTTATACAGATTATAGGTTCTACCTATGAGTAAGCTATCACAAATTAGTCTAGTGCAAAGACTTCTGTTGTATGAGTTATACAGATTATAGGTTCTACATATGAGTAAGCTATCACAAATTAGTCTAGTGCAAAGACTTCTATTGTATGAGTTATACAGATTATAGGTTCTACCTATGAGTAAGCTATCACAAATTAGTCTAGTGCAAAGACTTCTGTTGTATGAGTTATACAGATTATAGGTTCTACCTATGAGTAAGCTATCACAAATTAGTCTAGTGCAAAGACTTCTGTTGTATGAGTTATACAGATTATAGGTTCTACCTATGAGTAAGCTATCACAAATTAGTCTAGTGCAAAGACTTCTGTTGTATGAGTTATACAGATTATAGGTTCTACCTATGAGTAAGCTATCACAAATTAGTCTAGTGCAAAGACTTCTATTGTATGAGTTATACAGATTATAGGTTCTACCTATGAGTAAGCTATCACAAATTAGTCTAGTGCAAAGACTTCTGTTGTATGAGTTATATCGATGTATTCTGTAATACACATTAACTACATGTATGGGATACCCTACTTTTGTAGGATTGAAAACACTTGCTTGCTTGCTTAAGGCGTCCCGAAAACACTACCTCAGCGCTACTAGCTGGTCTAGTGGATATGACATTCACTTTGGGACCAAAATGTTCTGGGTTTGAATCCTAGTATCATCAGATTTCATGTAAAACCTTTGCTGTTGATTTATTTTTCTCATAATGGGGACACAGTTTACGTCAGAAGACTTACAACTAGGCTAATGTGTGATATAACTTACTCATAGGTAACACGAATTGTTTATCAATACTATGTCAGAATATACCCCTACTGTATTTGCTCAGAGCAAGGTACTATAGATGCCTTGCAGCAACTCTCTCTCTCTCCCTGCCTATAGGCAAATTAATACCGAAGGACGCGGACGCGCATGAAGGCAACAAGGGCACTCTGCATCATATATACATACACACCTACAATAGGCTTTTATAAAGCGCCATTTCATAAAGATCGCAGCCCTAAAAATGACAGAGCAATACTAAATGCATGAAAAATATACACAAAATAATAAAGAACATGAAAACAAAACAAAGGGACCTGACTGAAGCACGCAATGAGCTACTTGGGAAAGAGGTGCGATTTCTGTCCCTTCTTACGTCAGAGGCTGATCGCAACCCCTCACGCGCTGGCGAATAAAGTAGTCACCAGGCTTATGGTTTATATCGGGTAGTAGTGTGAAATACTGGTCCCTAGGGTGTTGGATGATTGCATCTACTTCCCTCCGCATATACCATGTTATATTTGTATACCACCCATTCCATAAAGAATACCATCCCCACACACCTCACACACACCCCCACACAAATGACTGTGCATTTTGTGGAACCTTTTCTTCATTTTTATAGCCATAGTTATGGGTGTAGTACATTTCGTCCAAAATAGTGATGTTTCATTTTTACTTTATAGGCTGTGATTAAGCAAGACTTGAAGCTAGATGAACATATCCCATCAGAGTCTTTCTTGGAACAGTTATTGGTCTATCCATTGCAAATACAGGTAAGACGTATAGAATAAGCTTTGCCATTTATAGGTTTGCTGATCTTATTTGACTTTAAACTGGCCTACCACTTTGGTAGTTCACCACAGACGATCTGGTCATACACCTGTTCACTTGGTGATAAGCAGTACAGAGTTAACATGGAGAAATTGTACCCTGGTAAAATTCCTGAGAGAACTAGATGTGGCTAGTAACCCAGAGTGGTAGCATGCTTTTAAATTCTCCCACTAATTGTTTGTAACATGATTGCATGTATAAATTACAGATGCAACTTTGTGACAGTTACGCGTTTACTGTTTTTAAAAAGAGTTACTTACCAGTAGTAACTTGGATGTCTAGGCAACATCACTTACTGACATTGTGCTATAATTATAGTGGTGTTACTGTCTAGTTCACAATATTCTTTATAGTTCTTACTACTTTTGTTTTTACATTTTGTCCTTGACGAAGGTCGGCATATCCACTTGAAACATCAGTCTTATTACGTTATTTTTGTTGTTTTATTGCGCAGCAATTTTTTATTGCTTGTCCCAGTGTTATTTGTCTTCAGTGTATAGCAATTTCCATTGCTTGCCTTAGAATATTTCACTGTTTTATCGCTTTAGTATCCCTTGCTTTTATTCTTTGAATTTTGTATTTTCAAGTTATGCGCTTGTATCAGTTTTCTGATCCTAGGTGTGTTTTGTTCCTGAGTACGTTGGATTCTACTGCTGTCGATATGATGCAATATGTTATGTGTGCATGGAGGGGGTTTTGCCTTAAAGGAGATCCTTGCCATGGAACTTTAGCATTCAGATATTTAGCAAGGTTTTATTATACAGACCCTTTTAAGGTTTAAGTTTTTAAAAGTGCCGCGTTAAAACCTAATCGGCTTTAGAAAAAAAACCAATCACCTGTATGGACGTCACCATATTGCTCAAAGCTATGACGAAACAGTTACAAGATTTCCACATCTCTGTTTCGTGTCTTGATATTTTCTATTTATACATTGAGTTCCTGCGTGATTACGTGCAGCGACCTACTGATGAGGCAGTTTTAGTCATGATGACGTCACAATATCGGGTAAGGCGATCCCATCAGCACTTTCGATACATACAACGGGCGCAAATTTCAAATATTCACAGGTTGGGGATATGCAGTTTAAGTTTGTGTTATTGAATATTATATTTCTGTGTTCAATTAAACTGGTCAATATACATTATAATTATGTTCCTACCATGTAATGCTTGGTTTCATAAATAGCACTGTTTTCCTTTAAGGGTTTGCCTGTTGACATTGATGATCCATTTATATAATTCATAGTATATACAGTGTAACATTCCCTGATTTTATAATTTGTTTATCTACAGGCAATTCTGAGTGAGATATTTTGTGGGATGTGGGTACGCAATGGTGTGCAGATCAAATGTCAAGCTATGACATATGTACAGTGTCATTTCTGTGCTTCAATGGCAGATTTGGATATATTCTTTCTTCAGGTAAGATAATTATAGTGTTTATTGAATTGAAGGTCTCCATATGACTTCAAAGGTCTCCATATCACTGTAAAGGTCTCCTTATCACTGTAAAGGTCTCCATATCACTTCAAAGGTCTCCATATCGCTTCAAAGGTCTCCATATCACTTCAAAGGTCTCCATATCACTCAAATGTCTCCATATCACTTCAAAGGTCTCCATATAACTTCAAAGGTCTCCATATAACTTCAAAGGTCTCCATATAACTTCAAGGGTCTCCATATCACTTCAAAGGTCTCCATATTACTTCAAAGGTCTCCATATTACTTCAAAGGTCTCATAATGGCCAGTGTCCTTACAACTCACTTTTTCAATAGTAAGACAAATATTGTTTCGGGCTACAAAGGTGGGATTTTTTCTGATCAATATATTTTGATGTCAACTCAAACTTGAGTGGTAAAGGGGTCTAATCTTGAATGTGAATTAATCAGTGACATAAATCCAATATCAATCAATTATTGTTGTTGTTCTTTTGTTCTTTTGTAAAGATTTGTGCAGCCAAATTAGATCCAGAGAAATTCATTTCCATAGTAATGGACAGGTAAGCCTTGTATACTTAATTAATAAGTCAGTCATCTTTCATCAGACGTGAATAATGGCTCTCATAGTGATTCTATCTCACATACCATTCTCTATGTCACAATGGTGTCACAATTATAAGACGGTCCGGAGTGACGTCACATGCCATTTGCTGATGTAAACAAAAGTCGCTTACACGGCCTCACATGATCACTAGGAACGATCTTGTGTATGGTTGAGTAGAACGTGTAAACTGATGTGGTTTTTTTAAATTTAATTTTACCAGCGGAAGCTCAAAGTTGAAATCACTCTAAGAGTCGCACATATATGTTATAAACACTTAATTTAATATTCAATGCCATTTAAACTGTTTTAAAACAAATCTGATTTTTAAAAAAAACAAATCTGAAAAAAAACCCCAAAAAACCCCGGAGCAGCCCTAAATCTGATGAGCGGGCGGTGGAGGACAACATAACAAACAAAAAATGTGCCTGATGTAGTATAGTGGAAGTACTGATAATGAATCAAAACAAAATTGATGGGACGTAGTACTGCTCTTACCTCATGGTCATTCCACCAAAGCAGTCAATATTTCTTTTCCAACCTTTTAAATAAATACAGTTGTCAAAACAATTCCATATACCCATAAGTAACTAATCAATATATTAAGCTATACATATACTTCATTCATCAGACTATTTACATCGAGCGCTCTCTGCGTCGGTCACTAGAATGCGCTCTGACATCACGGGACAGAGTTAGATGAACGAGGTATAGCTGTATTTTTAACATCATATTTGTTGATGATGTAGGTTTATGATAGCCGCCCCCTCCTGGGTTGATTCCGCATTGCATGCTGGGACATAACATGGTGACTTGCATGGTAATGGACATATACAAATAAAGCCTCTGTATTTAAAGTAACTCAATTGCCTATCCCGAGTCTATTAAATGATCTATAACATCTTGAGAGTTTAAAGACATAAAACAATAATCAGATGGATCAATACTTATTTTATTACATTTTTTGCTTTTGCTGTGTAACACTATATCCCATTCCCTCTTGTTTCATTGTACTAAACTTGTGTCAATTTGTGATGTATTTTGTTTCCATCATAAGTTATTGTTATTGAATTTTCAGGTTCAAGGTACTAGATTGGTTCACCTTTGACCCAGACTATAGTTCCAATCGAGAAGCCTCATCTATAAGTATCAAATGGTATTCCAAATACTGCAACCTTGATACTGAACAACAAAAGGCTATGTTGGAGGGTGCCCTCAAGCTGTTGTTGACATTGCTGGCAATAAAGAATCATAGAGGTAAGGGTAATAAATCAAATGAGTTGGAATACTACAGCGCATGCCAAATTCTCAGCATAAACTCGTCATTCTAGCAGAAGAAACCACATTTGTACAGCATAAAATGTTAGCAAATTAATACATTCTAAGTGCCTCAAAACCATTTTGGGAAATTTGTTTCAATCGCCAAGTGTTTGGATATTTCGTATTACATTCATATTGTATTTCATATCAATAAAAGGTGATGAGGTCCTCTTTCCAATGACACTTCATTCCTAGCAATCATCTATTTCAGTGCTTAGCCACCTGCTTGAGAATATGGGGAGGTCTCATTCAAAATGTGCCAAATGTACCACTATTTTGTGCTCAAAAGACCACTGTGTCATCTGTTTGATAAAGAGTTACATTGATAATTACAGAGTAGAGTGATGCTCTGTTGAGTTTTGAGCACATAATAGTGATGATTGTAGAACATTCAGATTGAGACCTCTTCGTATTCTCAAGCAAGTGGCTGAGCACTGGAACAAGTGATTGCTACAAATTGGGTATCGTTGGAAAGAAAAACACATCAGCTTTCCATCGATATGTAACACAATATGAATATAACTTTTTTTGAGGAGTTTCTTTATTAAATGTAAATAAGGTAATGCAGAAGGTAATGCCTCTCCTTTTATTTTGTTTTTGAAAGATCTGAATACCCAATTGAGATTTACATACAAACACCATATCAGAAGGTCACACAGGTTCAAGTCCCGCACTGGTTCACGTCCCTTGCTTTTTAATTTGGGATATGGGTCGAGGCTTCTTATGTTTGTTTGAGTTGTGGAACTTGCGGTAATTGTGATGCCTCACTGTTATTAATACAATTGAGATATGAATTATAAAAATGTCATGTAAGAATGATAATTTGTTGTGATAATATCGTGAGAAGAATAGACTAAGATTTTGACATTTAAAAAATAAATAAATTCCCATACCTGAATATTTCCTTGATTGTACCTAATCAGCACTTCAGTCATTAATCCATGATTTATTGCAGA
The DNA here is from genome assembly GCA_035610835.1 of Ophiura sarsii. NCBI lineage: Eukaryota > Metazoa > Echinodermata > Ophiuroidea > Amphilepidida > Ophiuridae > Ophiura > Ophiura sarsii. Next base: position 2,758,853 of record CM069443.1, read on the forward strand.
TTCACTGCATACTTTTTACTGGATGTTTTCTTAATACTTTCAGGAATGAGTGATGAAGCCCTGCTTCGTGAGGAGATAGTATCACTGCTATGTATGCATGATCGTACACATAGTCAACTCACAGATCATATATCCTTTTTCATTTGGTGACATCACACCTCCAGTCACACCTCTAGTCAAAACTCTGTACGAGTATTTGGAGGTTTACACCATCCAAGATCCAAGATCAGCAATATATGGTGCGAATAAAACACGATAATACATTAACCCTAACCATGACAAATCCAAAAAAATCAACGGAAGTGCTACAGGGTGAGTCAGAAAGAACGGGCACTTTTTTGGCGAAAGCACCAAAGTAATATTAGGCCTTCATATGCAAAACCAAATATAGTGTTACAAAGAACACATATTTGGCTTTCATTTTGAATTTGAACATTGCGTCATAAAGTTGCAACCATTTGAGAAGAACCCGGTATTTTAAAGCCAAATCCACGGAATGGCAGTAACGTACATTATTGTTGATTACCTGATTCTGAGATGCTGATCAATGAAACTAGTGAAAAAACTGAAAAAGCACATGAATGTTGGATACAATATCTTAAAATGACTGGAAATAAATAGAACTGTGTAATTATGAGTAATACAAAGCCTAAAATCAAAAAAACAAAAGTAAAAGGAGGCATATCTATTGTTTCAGGAGGTAAACCCCAGTAGAATACTTTTAGGAATGGCTTGATAATTCGACCATTCCGTGGATTTGCTTCAGATTTTTGGGCTTTACTCAAATTAGTGTAACATGATAACGAAATGGTCGAATTTTAAAATTCTTCTTTTGAATGAAAGCCAAATTGTAGGTCTTGCAAGCTATCATTAAATTGGAATATGCATGCCTACATCTTTTGTGACGCTTTTGTGAAAAAAGTGCCCGTTCTTTCTGACTCACCCTGTATGCCGGTGGTCCCCACTTTCTCTCATGGTTGATCAAGCATATCGTTGGATGGTAAGAGCAATTGCAATCAAATAAACGGCATTTGAAAGTCAACTAGATTTTCTACGATATAATCATTAATGCCAAATACTGAAAATGTAATGAGAGTAATGGCGTGGAACATGTGCACTCTTTTTAATGGGACACTCTGTATAGGCTCAAAAAAAACTTTTTTGGGAGTTCAATCGTGTGTTGTAATGCATGAGCGCCCTGGGGTGACCCGAGTTTGAGCCCGGGGGCAGGGGACACCATTTTTCTGTCATTATTCGGCCCATTTGTCCTCCCTTACTTGATAGGTTCACTTCTAAAAATTACCATGAGGGGTTAAGGTTAATATATTTCAAATGCAACCCCAGCACAAATTCTAAGCCATGCCAATGACAGGAAATATGTCACTAATGAAGAACACAACTAACTTGCATTCCCTCAAAACAAAAAATCCTGGAAATAATATGGATAAACAAGCTCATAAATGTTCAGCGAAATCCTGATTAAAGACAATATCAGCAAGATTTGCAATGACATGCAGCAATGCATCCCAGTCAAGGATGGCATAGAAGTAGAAACACTGGGAAACTTGAAATGAGAAACTTCTTTCACAAGTACCTCACATTAGGAATGCTACTTCCAGTGATGCTCTTAATAGTCAATTTAGAAAAGGTGTCTTCCTTGACTAAATATGTTCACATTCCTGAGAAGACTGGTCTTGTCAGTGGTCATGATAACTTTGAAGAAGTTCTTAAAACGGTAAGTTTATAAAACTTTATTAAATATTACTTGATTAGTACTGGGACATGACATTCAAATAAATTTTCAATGGTCAAATATCTTGCAATGACAACCCCTTCGAGAATCTGAACAACTTTTATTTGCATAAATCTACCAATTGCATATCCATTATTTGTTCAATTTTGAGGCTCATATTTATCCAGGGACAAAGCCTATTCTACCGGGTGGTTCAAAAAAAGGTTGACCCAAGTTCAAGGTAATTTTTCAACCACATTTAAAGTTTCAGAGAATTTCTGTTTACTTAGTCTTTATAAGCAGTAAGTTTTGAAATTATCCTGATAAAATGGTACATTTATCTTGGTTAGTTCTTCAGATATGGTTTATTACTTAAAGCATGCACATAACTGCCTTGGCCACGGGAGCGTCCTTTAGTAGAGATGGAATGCACAAAGTGGACTTGCCCATGATTGGTCACAAATTGTAAAAATAGGAGAAAAAGAAAAAAGGAGACATCTGAAACATCTCTCTGGTGCTTGACATTACCTACCTATACGTTTCTTTGTTGAATGTGAATGGCACATGCATAGAGATTGGGATACTTTGTCAGGGCGGGCTTTTCAATTCTGAAATTAGAGCATGCAGTTTTGTTTAAGACAAAACTAAATGACGCTCCTGTGGACAAGTCAGTTTTGTACATGTTTTCTGTAATGAATCATATCTGAAGAACCAAACAAGCTAAACGTGCCATCTTTACAGGATAATTGCAAAACTTACTGCTTATTAAGACTAAGTAAACACAAATTCTCTGAACCTTTAAATGTGGTTGAAAAATTACTTAGAACTTGGGTCAACTTTTTTTTGAACCACCCGGTACTATACACATTTATTGATATAAACGTGCGTCATGCATACCACATACAAATACTCAATGTGCTTCTGTTTTACACCTTTCCTGAGTATTTTAGCTTTACATCTCTTGTTGTGGTCCACCATTTTAAAGATGGCAGTCTGATACAGTTAGAGGACACAGTCTGAACAACTAGGTGATGCAATGATCAAAACTTTGCCCTATGTTTGAATAAGTTCATCAGGATTGAGATATATGATGAATGATTTGAAATTTCTTTTTACAAATCCAAGATGTACTCACTGTTTATCGACATTTCCCAACCGACTTGTCTGGTTGTTTCTTCATGAATGATGTTTTTGATCCATTATCACATCCGGTGTTTCTAGAATGTTTCTGGATCAGCTGATGAGAGATACACTAGATAGATACAGGAATCCATCTGGATAAGAAGAGGAGAAATAGCCATGAGCAATGATGAGGGGCGGGGCTTATCAAATTAGTTATGCATACGATCAGCTGGTCCAGAAACCTAGAAACACCGGAAGTGATCATGGATCAAAAACACCATTTCTGAAGAAACAACCCGCCAAGTCGGTTGCGAAACATCGATAAACAGTGAGGACCTCTTGGATTTGTAAAAAGAGATTTCCAATCATAACTTTGCCTTATGTTTTGTTATTGTAGGTTGCAACATACCATGATCCCCTCTCAGAAACAGGAGGCCTACAGCAAGGACATTATTCACCCAAGCCTAATGTATGGTGTGGAGAATTTAACCCACTACATGTGATGCTAAGAGCTATGCAGAGAAAAGACTTCCAGAGTGCTATGGACAGATATACAGCTGCGTAAGTCAATACTTATAGGTCAATAAATGCGTTTGTGTTGTTTTGAGAAATCGGGGTAAAACATGTGTATGAAATATGTATTTAGGGGTGTCTGGAAACATGTGTATAAATATGTATTTGGGAGGTGTCTGGAAACATGTGTATAAAATATGTATTTAGGAGGTGTCTGGAAACATGAGTATAAATATGTATTTGGGAGGTGTCTGGAAACATGTGTATAAATATATATTTGGGAGGTGTCTGGAAACATGTGTATAAAATATGTATTTAGGAGGTGTCTGGAAACATGAGTATAAATATGTATTTGGGAGGTGTCTGGAAACCTGTGTATAAAATATGTATTTGGGAGGTGTCTGGAAACATGTGTATGAAATATGTATTTAGGGGGTGTCTGGAAACATGTGAATAAATATGTATTTAGGGGGTGTTTGGAAACATGTGTATAAATATATATTTGGGAGGTGTCTGGAAACATGTGTATAAATATGTATTTGGGAGGTGTCTGGAAACATGAGTATAAAATATGTATTTGGGAGGTGTCTGGAAACATGTGTATGAAATATGTATTTGGGAGGTGTCTGGAAACATGTGTATAAATATATATTTGGAGGTGTCTGGAAACATGAGTATAAATTATGTATTTGGGAGGTGTCTGGAAACATGTGTATGAAATATGTATTTAGGAGGTGTCTGGAAACCTGTGTATAAAATATGTATTTGGGAGGTGTCTGGAAACATGTGTATGAAATATGTATTTAGGGGGTGTCTGGAAACATGTGAATAAATATGTATTTAGGGGGTGTTTGGAAACATGTGTATAAATATATATTTGGGAGGTGTCTGGAAACATGTGTATAATTATGTATTTGGGAGGTGTCTGGAAACATGTGTATGAAATATGTATTTAGGAGGTGTCTGGAAACCTGTGTATAAAATATGTATTTGGGAGGTGTCTGGAAACATGTGTATGAAATATGTATTTAGGGGGTGTCTGGAAACATGTGAATAAATATGTATTTAGGGGGTGTTTGGAAACATGTGTATAAATATATAAAGGGGTCAAAAAAAGTAAGTCCCCCTCTAAAATTAGATTACCTTTGTTTACATAACTTCAGACACAATTAGACATTTTGACAAATTCAAACGATTATGAAAAGAGAAAACGCTTGGCTACCAATAGAAAGTTTTTGGATTTCGATATCATGTTTATTTTTCCCAAAACAGTGACATTTCCTCGAAAGGATGCTTTCAGAAAAAGTGGCACTTACTTGTATTGGATTTTGACAAATGTCATGTTAACGAAAACATCATTGAGGGGATATTTGACTTTCTTGGGAAAATTAAAGATGGTATTGAAAAGGGGACACTTTGTACGGATAGCTAAGCGTTTTTCCTTTTCAGAAACGTTTCAATTTTTTAAAACGTCTAATTGCGTGGAGGTGTTACGCAAACAAAATTGTATAGGACTTTGAAAATTGCCACTGTTTCTGAGAACATCGTTTTAGGAAAATGAGACCATTTTAGGAAAAGTAAACATGATATTGAAGAGGAGAAACTTTTAATAAAAACCCAAGCGCTTTCTCTTTTCACAAGTCTTTAAATTTCTCAAAATGATTAAATCCTGAGTGGAGTTACGCAAACAAACTTAGTCTAATTTGCGTACAAAAAAATCACGAGAGAGAGTTTTTAAATTGGCTGGTATAGGACCAAATGCCACTTTTTCTGAAAACATCATTTTGGGTAAATGTGACTGTTTTGTGAAAAGTAAACATGATATCGAAAATAAAAAAACTTTCTATTGGTAGCCAAGCGTTTTATCTTTTCATAATCGTTTCAATTTTTCAAAACGTCTAGTTGTGTGTGAAGTTATGTAAACAAAGGTAATCTAATTTTAGAAGGGGGACTTACTTTTTTTGACCCCTTTATTTGGGAGGTGTCTGGAAACATGTGTATAAATATGTATTTGGGAGGTGTCTGGAAACATGTGTATGAAATATGTATTTGGGAGGTGTCTGGAAACATGAGTATAAATTATGTATTTGGGAGGTGTCTGGAAACATGTGTATGAAATATGTATTTAGGAGGTGTCTGGAAACCTGTGTATAAAATATGTATTTGGGAGGTGTCTGGAAACATGTGTATGAAATATGTATTTAGGGGGTGTCTGGAAACATGTGAATAAATATGTATTTAGGGTGTGTTTGGAAACATGTGTATAAATATATATTTGGGAGGTGTCTGGAAACATGTGTATAAATATGTATTTGGGAGGTGTCTGGAAACATGAGTATAAAATATGTATTTGGGAGGTGTCTGGAAACATGTGTATGAAATATGTATTTGGGAGGTGTCTGGAAACATGAGTATAAATTATGTATTTGGGAGGTGTCTGGAAACATGTGTATGAAATATGTATTTAGGAGGTGTCTGGAAACCTGTGCATAAAATATGTATTTGGGAGGTGTCTGGAAACATGTGTATGAAATATGTATTTGGGAGGTGTCTGGAAACCTGTGTATAAATATGTATTTGGGAGGTGTTTGGAAACATGTGTGTGAAATATGTATTTAGGGGGTGTCTGGAAACATGTGAATAAATATGTATTTGGGAGGTGTCTGGAAACATGTGTATGAAATATGTATTTGGGAGGTGTCTGGAAACATGTGTATAAAATATGTATTTAGGGGATGTCTGGAAACATGTGAATAAATATGTATTTGGGAGGTGTCTGGAAACATGTGTATGAAATATATATTTGGGAGGTGTCTGGAAACATGTGTATGAAATATGTATTTGGTGTCTGGAAACTTGTGTATGAAATATGTATTTAGGGGGTGTCTGGAAACATGTGTATGATAAGTATTTAGGGGGTGTCTGGAAACATGTGTATGAAATATGTATTAAGGGGCTGTCTGGAAAATCTCTGGTCACATATACTTCCAGTATTATTGTTGGTAGCTTTCCCTTCTTATTGCATTCATGTTAACTATAGTCGGATTTATAATTTAACGAACACATTGAAGCAGCGTATTGCGTACATAGCTTTAAGCGTGCACAACCATAAGCGTGATCATTTCAGGCGCGATCATCTTTGTGCTGCGTGCGTGTTGTTCGTTCAATTATTAACTGACTATAACAACTTACCCTAAGGGCAGTCATCTATCGAACTTGCTGCGTAAATTTGGATATCAAAAAGAATGCTTTGCCCTTGAAATCTCAATCACTGTTTTGTTTTAAATCATTAATACTTCAAAAATAATCCTTATCAGACTTAAACTTCTGTTTAGGAATTATGATACACCTGTGTTTTGTTCACTTTCAGTGCAATAGTCCTTCTCCTTTAGGGGTTCAAATTGGGGTAAAACATGTGTCTGAAATGCATGTTTAGGGGGTGTCTGAAAAATCGTTGGTTATGCATGCTTACAGCATTTTCTTTTTATTGACTTATTTTTTATTTTTCCTTCAGCATGAAGCAATCTGGCAAATGGACAGGCAACATTGACCCTTGGCCTCCCTTTCAACCTTTGACCTTGCCAAATCAGGAATTTGAAGGACTGCATCGGATACTACACACTAAGACATTGCATGGGATTATATTCAACATCTTTTTCAAGGTATAATATGATTAACACTTTCCACGCGGCAGGCAGCTGCAAACGACATTCCAAAATTTCACAAAATGTTTCAAAAATGTCAAAATTACTGTATTTCATTACCATATTTGGAATCACCATGAGAAATGCATTGAAATAAGTACAAACATGCCTAGTGTTTGGTCAGTAATCTTTGAGATAGAACATTATGAAAGGTTTCTGAAAAATCTGTTTTGTGTATGGTAAAAATAATAGCCGTGTGGAAAGTGTTATGACTGGATTGGATAGTTAATTTCTCTTGAATCTATCAATTCTATGGCTTACAGCAAATTGTACAATAATGGTTGTGAATGGTCTTAATTTCTCTGTTATTTTCATTTACGATTTATTCATTTAATCAATCAATCAATCAATAAATCAAGTATTGTTTTTATATTTGTCATAGGCTGTGAATACCCAATCCATCTCTGACACAACCTTGTACTATTGCGTTGCACTACTGGATATGGCTCTACAAACTACCCCACATGCTGGGGCTGATAAGGTTAGTAAAGAGATTATGTGTACATTATATTAAGAAAAGCGTTCACTGTGGAAATACATAACAAGTAAAGGTTTGAAACAAGTATGCCATCTGTTAATGCTACCAGCAATAATTTCATCAAATATGATTTGAGGAACAAGGAATAATTTCTCATCAAAATCTTGAAGATTATATAGATAAATTAGAAAGAGTTTACACATTCTACACACCAGACAGGGAAATATGAGACCTGTCATCACAAAATGAGTGTTAAGTCGGAAAACTTAGTTTTGAGGTTTGTCCAGATTCATAATACTCAGGAAACAAGCTTTAAAATGATATGCAACATGTCATAATTGCTCAATGTTTACCCTGTCAAAAATCAAATTGAAGTTGCAAAATGTCTTTGTTTTCTATTGAATTTTGGCATGTTCATTGGACCATATCTCCTAATCCACATTGGCGACTTAACGCTCATTTTGTGGTGACAGGTCACATATGGAAGATGCCTATCTAACAGTGTTTATGATTGGCTAATAACAAGATATACATGTACTAATTTGAATAACCATTTAGAATATTGCACTCCAATATTTATAAGGAGTTCATTTTGTTTACAATGTCTCTGATTGGTGCAACAAATGATGTATCCATACGTACAGTGATTGATTTTGGTGAACATTTTTGCATAGCAAATTGTTGTCAAATTAAAACGGTTCATTAAAAATGATGAAAAAACGTTACATTGAAATGCATAGTATAAAACTGCTACACACTTTTTAGATTGTATTGCAAATTATGCAAAGTGTGGAGCATGACGCGACATGACACTGGGTAAATTGTACCCTGTATCCATCTTTCTGACCAATCGGCCGGTAGTTCTCAGGGGTTAAATTGGCCCCTGAATAGAGACCTATTATAAAGAAGAAATAAACAAACAGTTCACAGTGATATTATCTATTTGATAATGGCCTCTATATCAGTTGGTCATGTGATCAAACATGTGATGGTAATGTATTGGCCCGTACTGTTCATCAACTGATGTTAGAGGGGGTTCAATTAAAATGTGTCAATTTAATATAATTGGCATGGTTGCACTTGGTATTTTCAGATAAACATATTTATAATAGATGGACAGATAAAAAACAAAATATTTAGGATTTAAATGAATGTATTAACCCATATACTATTCTGTGTATTTTTCCAGGTTGAGGTTGGTGATGTGATATCTGATCTTGCGTTTGAGAGCTGGTTTCCAGATCATTTATTACTGGATAACTTAGTACATACAATCAAGGCTGTTGATGTTCCATATAGAAAACCAATCCCTAGTGATAGTGGTAAAACATCTAAGGCAGTAAGTATGCATGAAGTGGATTTTTACAGTTAGCTGAGAATAAAAGCACTCTTTAGTCATTTGTTTCATTGATTGATTGTTAGTGCTATTGGATGTTTGTTAAATCAAATTATTACACGAGATTAGATTTCTTTTTGTACAAATCCAATAAAATGTGAATGAGATACTCACAATTTTAGTTACGTTTCACTGCTAAACTAGCAGCTTCGTCAGACTGGCAACTCTGTCTGGAGGCAACAGGAATTAGGGATTTCCTGTTGCTGGAAACCGCCGTTGTACGCCCTCTACAATATTATACTGTAGTAATTTAAAATAATAACAAACGATACTTTCATATTTATGTGAATAGAAACGTACAGTGACCAACACAGACAACTTACTTGAACAGATGTTAACAGAGGAGGTATTTTCACTAGCTGGTCCAGCATTAGGAGGGACTTTTCAATTTGAAACGGAAGCTGTGACTGATTCAAGTGATGAACCGGATGAAGACACCCAGGAAGGTAAATAAGCTTACTGTTCAAGTCCACATTTTCACACTACTTTTTGTTTGCGTTTTTTTGCCCTTGAAGCAGCTCCCGCGGAAATTATAACACCCAAATATATTTCTTTTGCATATAAGTCTATGTGATGAAGCTTCAAATCGCAAATTTAAAAACAATTTTCATACAATATCAGAGATCCCAGTTTCTGGAAACTTCCAATATTTCAGGACTTGTTTTGTCAATGCAGATTTTTAGGTCGTCCGTAGGAGAGAGACCTTATGGCAGCATCCTTCGTGTATGTAGTCTGTCTGTGTGTGTGTGTGTCAACAATTTGGTATACACTTTTTGTTACAATTTGGTATACACTTTTTGTTTTGTCCATTTCTTTTCCATACAATGACCAATTGCAACCAAACTTCGGTCATAGATGCAACATGGAAACCTTCATATGTTAATGAGGTCAAAGGTCACATACCAAGGTCAAAGGTCATCTGAGGTCAAGATGTAAAATTTAGTGCACACTTTTTGTATTGTCCATTTCTTTTCCATACAATGACCAATTGCAACCAAACTTCAGGCATAGATGCAACATGGAAACCTTCATATGTTAATGAGGTCAAAGGTCACATACCAAGGTCAAAGGTCATCTGAGGTCAAGATGTAAAATTAAGTGCACACTTTTTGTCTTGTCCATTTCTTTTCCATACAATGACCAATTGCAACCAACCCTTGGTCATATATGCAACATGAAAACCTTTATATGTTAATGAGGTCAAAGGTCACATACCAAGGTCAAAGGTCATCTGAGGTCAAGATGTAAAATTAAGTGCACACTTTTTGTCTTGTCCATTTCTTTTCCATACAATGACCAATTGCAACCAAACTTGGGTCATAGATGCAATATGGAAACCTTCATATGTTAATGAGGTCAAAGGGCACATACCAAGGTCAACGGTCATCTGAGGTCAAGATGTAAAATTGGCTGCATATGTAAAATTGATTACATTTAAACAGATGAAGTACAATTGCAACCAAACTACCCATATAAACGGACGACCTATTTGGGACCGCTGTCCCTATTTTTTAATATTCTTATTGAATTGATGCCCAAAAAAAGTAACTCGGCTGTTGTAAAAGCACCTATAATTTAAAATTGTTACTCATATTCTAAATTAAAATTCCAGCAGACGGAAAATTTAATTACGGTTATTTTGACACCTTGTTTGTTAAAATCGATCAAGTATTGTTGTCGCGGTATGTGCTTACAGATGAAAAGTGCCCATTTCCATTGTTGCAGTAACTCCTATTGATCTCTCTCATTCAGCGTGAAGAATAGCGGGAATTTTGATAGTTTGCCAATGGCGATGACCTGTCCTGTCTGTCTTCTCGGACCTTCTGAGCATTTGGAGTTTTAAATTCATCCTTTTTAATTGTAAAGAAGTACGCCTGTCATCCCCATTAAATTTGTCCCGGATTATGCTAATCAAGTTTACAGCACAACAAGAACAGCTAATCAAAATTCCCGCTATTATCTTCACGCTGAATCAGAGAGATGAATAGGAGTCCTGCAACAATGGAAATGGGCACTTTCATCTGTAAGCACATACCGCGACAACAATACTCGATCGATTTTAACAAACAAGGTGTCAAAATCACCGTAATTAGATTTTCCGTCTCCTGGTATTTTCATTTTTAGAATATGAGTAACAATTTTAAAATTATAGGTGCTTTTACAACAGCCGAGTTACTTTTTTTGCTGTCTTTAAGTCAAAAGTGTGTGTTTAAAGGTATATTATGTGATCTTTTCCAAGAAGCGCCCTCTATCATTGATTTTTACTATGAAAGCAGATTTTCTTGCAAATTTGCATTTTTGAACATAAATCATAAAGGTCTTCTAAGTTACAGATCGATACGATTCCTAATTACTTCAAAATCATGGTTCTTTTTCAAATATTACTCTAAATTCACTCTAAAACTATGATTTTGAGGTTATTAGGAATCGTATCGCTCTGTAACTTGGAATATAAATTATCTGCAAGAAAATCTGCTTCCAATTTTTTTTCTCGAGGATTGAGGGCGTCCCCACGAAAAGATCATATAACATACCTTTAACTGCAACAGGTGGATATGTAACATTTGTTGACTGCAGTATTATTTATTTGATTAGGTATGGAGCATGATGAATCCTATGATGACGAAGATGCTGAGAATGAGATGGAGATTGTACATGAGACTGGTCTGAGTGCTGCTAGTATGATAGATGCTATTATGGATGAAGTATCTATATTCCATGAGGGTCATGAATCAGATAGTGATGATCAGACACCTATTACACCAACTATGTATACTGCTGCTGCTGCTGGTAGTGACTCACCAATGACAGATATGCCAAGCACGTCAACAGGGGGTGCTTCATCATCTGTGAAACCTATGTCCGAGACAAAAGAAGAAATTTCAACAAAAACAATACCAGTTGATGAGTCACTACTCACACTTCTATTACAACTTTATAATAAACTATCAGACAAGAATGCCCATTACTTGTTACCCAGTCTTAGATCAGGTCCTGTGAGGAGGCAAGAGGGACATTTTTGTGGTGGAGGTGTCGAGTATATACAAAGGTTCTTAGACAAGGCGTCTGAGATGCATGAAGGAGTACTGAAGATTCTCCAGGAGTACAGTGAGAACCATGCGCCGAGTAGTGTCAAGAACAATAGTGGGGATACTTCAGAGGACAGGTAAGATGATAATTGTGGTCAAGATCCAACCTGATTAGTTGGCAAAATCTTTAGGGTTTTCTTTTTTTATCTGTACCTTGTAATATAAATACTGCCTCACCTTGAACAAATTACACAAGTGAAATAATGATCTTTTTGAATTTTATAAATATTTGTTTCTTTCAGGCGTAAGAAAGCCAGAGAAGCTCAGAAGAAACTGTTTGCTAAGCTAGCAGCAGAGCAGATGAAATTTTTGCAGACGACGGTTGCCACGGAAGCAGAACAGGAGGAAGAAGGTAAATTGCAATCATTTGCACTATGATTTTATAAGTTATGGATGTTCTGTTAAAGTTGTATTAGGCCATCTGCAATGAATTCTTAGTTTCCTGTTGGAGATTTTAAAACTGGAACCAGGTGAGAATTCATTATTCATTGTTTTGTGTCAATTCATTATTGACTTCCAAATGAATATAAACTTCCAATATTTGAGCGGTTTGAATACCAGGATGTACATAAAAAATGGGCTAATGCTTCGATTCTGTATACATCGTATAGGCCCCGGAAAAAACATGATTTCTCATGATCTTAAAAGTAAATAAGATTACTGTTTAATAGTCCAATTTTCTTCTGCGTGACAACATATTAATTTTGAAAGTTATCCCTGGTAGAGAGGTTTTATAATTCATTGTCATTATAATTATTCCAATTTTGATTTCTGCCATTTTGATTTTTGTTTACGCCTATAAAAGTTTGTTTCCATTCATCAACAACAGCGCAGTATTTGCGGTTACGTCATTCCATGTGGTTGGTTGGTTTGTTGGTGGTACCAAAAACCGTAATTATTGCGATAGCGTAACATGGTAAAAATAACACACTGGGAACCGTGTGGAACAGAAAAGAAATATCATATTATTAACCTCAGTTCGGGCATGCAAAAGTCTCTCGCGCACGTGTTGAGAAGTAAAGCGCATTATCACGGTGTTCAAAGAGATTGTCGAAAAGGTTAATGCTTGTTTACATCGATAAGTAATTCCCCAAGTTAGCAAAGTACGATCGAAGGAAAAACATTTATTTTTTAATGAGAAAATGCAGTGTATTTACATTTATTGAATTATAATAAAATAATGAATTATTTGACCCGGCAGCCAATTCCGACCCGCCCGCCAACAGGAAACTAAGAATCAATTGCAGATGGCCTTATTCCAATCACTTTTTTGGGGCTATGATTTTTTTTAACATCAAGATATTTTGATATCAGAAGAATCCCCATATTTTCTCATTATGTCTGTAAAATCTTAGGGCCAGAAATGTTCCATTAAGCAATTATAGCCTAAAATGTGGTGAATTACTGCCAAAGGTGGTTAACCACCCGCCAGTTTGTGTACGACTCAATGGGCAAATTGTATGTGACCTTGTGCTTCTAAAATAAGAACCATTGGAGTTATGCAACTCAAACTTTGGAATGTGACACTTTTAAGGATGACCTTCCTGTAAAATAGAAAACATCAAGTTTTAAATTGGGCCAGCGTTCAGAACATCTACCTTTAAGTCACTGTTCATCCAAATTTGAAACATACAATGCAAAAAGTAACTAATAAATATGATCCAAGCAAACCATAATCTGATGTAGAAGTTATTTAACCTGCAGACAGTCTCTTTGTTATAGATTGTATATCATCACTGTTCTGTCAAAACATTGCATGTTTTTTTCCAGCCCTTCAGCATGTATAATGTAGCCCAATGGTTATGTATAGCTAGGAAGTGTTGCTTTATACATGTTTAGAAGCCAGAGCACTTACAAGGTTTGAAATATGTGTTTTTGCCCCTTGAACATGTTTAGCGCAGACTGCCTAAAGGTTATACGTAAGAAATATTACATTATACAATCATGCTGAAGGGTCAGATCAGTGGAGAAAATGGGTTAATTTATTTATTATTATTATTATTATTATTATTTTTTTTTTGGGGGGGAGGGGGGTTCAGAAATCAGGCTGCGCCAATGCCAGGGAACAAATGCGTATCCAGGCCAAACAAATGCGCATCCAGGCCACTTGCGTTGAAGTCTAGCACACGTTCATGATAGAGGCACAGAGTCGGTGAAGTGTAGCCAGCAGTAGTGTAGTGAGTTGTAGTGTTAGGGTTAATGGAATATGAAAAAAGATGTCTCTTAACAGGCCAAGTTTGTATGGGTTAGAAATCAGGCCTGGCCAGGGATCTAACCCAGGCCGCCTACAATGGAAGTCTGGAACATAACTGTTTGCGCCATAGAGTCAGCTAGAAAATCTTAAGATTTCCAGGCCATTTGATAGTTCGCCTGATCGTGCAGCACACACAACCAGCAACTAACAGTGTAGTGATCTGTAGTGTTGATGAAGTTTGGGTTAAGTACTAAAATCAATTCATGCACTCTTAGTAGTGTTGATGAAGTTTTGGTTAAGTACTAAAATCAATTCATACACTCTTAGTAGTGTCGAATCAATCAGAAAGCAAAAAAGAAACTAAAATACGCGGAGTGCATTGAAAGTGTCTAATGCACTTCGCGTGTGCGCCATTCAACGAGCGCACAGCGTGCTTTGTTTTGATTCGTTGTTCAGGAATTGCGGGTTCGCCGATTTTCACTGAGGGTGTTAGCAAACTTGTTAACATGTTGTTATTTGTTTTTACATAGATCAAAATGATGCTTAAATTGTGAATTTTGATTTGTATAGTGTCGTGTGTGAATTAGGTCAATAAATGCGCATGTGTTGTTTCGAGAGAAATTAGACAAATCAATGCACTTGCGCAAATGTTGATATGCTCACAATAGCAATATATCAGCGCGCGTGCATTGATTTGTCTAATTTCTCTCGAAACAACACATACGCATTTATTGACCTATACTTCTTACATTTGATATTCAATATTTATATTATTCTTAGAATCTGCAGCTTCAACATCGGCAGACATGGCAGATTCTAGCGACAGACCTGAAAGTCCATCTAAGAAAGTACACATCGACACCCTACCCAAAGAACATTTTGACTGCGTGATTTGTGGACAGAATGCACCATCTACAGTTGAGAGACCAATGGGATTTGTGGTATTACTACAAGCTACTAGTGGTATGTCAACTTTGTCTTGTAAATAGTAATTAGATTAAACGTAATCCAAGCTTTGTATCAGATCAACTTAATTTAATTTGAATTTAATTTGAAATTTTAAAACGGGTGGAACCAGGTAACAAATACCCTCTTTAATATGAGCCATTGCATGCGATGTGTCAAAGACATAAACAAAGTATGATTTTAATTTTTGGCCATTATTTTTTAACATGCAGCCTTGGTGCTTAGGCAGATTATTGATTAACTATTACGTCGTTGTGCAGGAAAAACCTTGTATGTAATTTGACCCCTAAATTCAAAATCTGATATGTAAAAATTGGGCCCACTTCTAAAACCTCCTACATGTTTGTGCATTTTCAGTTCAACCTACAATAGCAGCATATGTCTAAAAATTTAACATAGCTTTGATTAATGTAATGTAGGTATATGAAAGAGAATGTGAAATAAATAAAACATAAGAGTAATCATGTCAATAGCTTTATTTGATTTCTAAAAGCAAACTATTATATAAGCACTGTGGAAAATACACAATATGAGGTTTTGAAAGTGGAGCCCATTTTTTACATATGAGGTTTTGATTCTTGGGGTCAAATTACATATATGAGGTTTGTTCTGCCCAACAATGATTAGCAACTTCTCGCAGGCCTGTAATATTGGTTGGGGATGCGTTCATTAATCAATATGACATTCACATATACATACATAAGAGGATTTATAGTGCGCCTAATCATGAATATCTAGGTGCCTTTACAAGAATGAGAAGCCACAAACAGGCAAAAGAAACAAAACAAAATACAAGCAAAATTACTGATAAGGATATACGTGGGATTTCAACGACTTTTTGAAACTGTGAATGGTTGGTGCCTCGCGGATGGATATGGGCAGTGAGTTCCAGGTGCGTAGACCAGCGACAGAAAAGGCATGATCACCAACTGTTTTGGATGTTCTGGGAATGTGAAGTTTAGTAGCGTCCATAGCAGATCTCAGAATACGAGTGCCGGTGACAGTAGACAAGTGAAAAGAAATATCATTGCACAAACAAGCTGGATCTTCATGATGAACATATTGGAATATGATAAATACAGGATATACAGGAATACATATCACACATTTAGAAAAGCCAAGGGCTTAAAATGAAATCATACTTAGTCTTTTTGTTCTTTAGCAAAACCTCTCTTTATTATCATCGCATGCAATATTTATTTATTTACTTTTTTGAGTTATTTTATCCTGTTCTTTATTTGTTGTTTTATTTGTTATTATTTTTGTGCACCTTACCCTCAGTTCAAGGCCATCAATCTCAAATCTCAGAGCCACAAGTTCTTCCAACTACTGATGCCCAGAAGTTACCTGATACGCCGAATAGATCTGAACCTGTGCACCGTTATAGAATTGATATCGATATAGGTGGTATGCAATCATGACAACTCTAACCTGCTACTTCTCTTATATCAACCCATTTCTATTTAATCCATTTTATACCTCGACATTGACACTTATAGCTCAATCAGTTCAAAATTGGCAAAAATATGCATATTTTATCTCTCCGCACGCAAAAGTATTCCAAGCGAATTCTTGATCAATTGCAAATGCGTCAAGCATTTGATGCACAATGTGCTTGTTATGTCCAAATGCCTTATTCTGTATTAATTCGCTACTGTAAGGACGCTTGCCAAATTTGAGCAGATCAAACTGTAATAAATCAATATTTGTGAGTCTCTGTGAGGTTGTTTACGTTTAACCCTGGTCAATGGTGATGGTGATCCAAAATTAATTCAAATAACCATCAATAACCATCAAAACACGGTTTCTTTTAGCATCTGTACCATATCCATCTTAATGACTAACACAGGATGCCAGGCACTCACCCCTGGCCATCCATGCCACTGTACCATATCCATCTTAGTGGCTCACACAGGATGCTAGGCAGTCACTCCTGGCCACCCATGCCACTGTACCATATTCATCTTAAGTGACTCACACAGAAATGTGACACGGAGAAGATAACCAATTAAACATCAATCAATAATCCAGAAAAAATGTGTCATTTTGCTGGTACATACTAGCCAACTGTTTTGATTTTGTCTGATCAGATCCGATTTTTGAGTTTTAATACGCCAGTAAAAAATCTGAACGTTCTGAAGAAAAGGGAGAAGAATTTTGTTGGGGTGTTTTTTAGATCATTTCGTCAGTTTCATAGTCAGTTTTAAATGTTGGTAACCAAAACAATGGACCCCATCCGTTATGGGTGACCACCACGCACATGTTCAGATTTCTGGACTTTCACCAATGTCCACTTATTACCACCAATAACCTCCTTTTGCGTTTGAATACCAACATATCGTCATGGGAATACTAGAACGTCATAAGTGACATATTGGTCATTTTGCTGGAGAAACATTTTTATGTTCAATTTTGTTAACTAACAACAGATCTACATCCCAAAACCATAAGAAACAGACATCCTGAGAAATGCTACTGGAAAAGCCTGGTGGATGAAGAGTACTCACAAATAGTCTTTCCTCCAGAAATTGTTGAAACAGCCAAACGACCAGACATTACAATCTTCTCAACTTCCACTAAAAATATCATCATTATTGAATTGACAGTCCCATCAGAGGAGAACCATGCTAATGCATTCGCCAGGAAGAAATGTAAATACCAAGACCTTGTAGCAGACTGCTAAAAATAATGGAAGCAAAGGGATATACAATACCACATTGAGCAAATGTCTGACCTCCCAAGGAATCCCTAACGGGAAAAGAAAACCCATCTTAGACACAGCATCCAAAACCGCCCTGCGAGCAAGCTACATTATCTGGCTTTGCAGAAGCACCAAGGCATTCAGACAATCGGAGTTGATACCACCTCCAACGATATGCCATGAGGGAAGTGTGACTGTTGAGCGCTCACAAATCAGGTTTGACCCGCCAATGTCTGGTCCGAAGCCCAGAGACCTCAGAGCATAGACTATATAATATACAGAGATGAAGCTAGATGAAGATAATAAAGAAAAGCTATACTCTGCAACACAGTGATTTCCCCAATAGTCATCTTCCAAGAGAATTACATCGGGAGTGCTCATCTAAAGTTAAAAAGGGTGAAATTAAGGCTCCGAAGATGACTGCACTGGTAATCTACCAATGAATTCGTCTTCTTTGTTTTAACAAGCTTAATTATTTAATTAAAATGAATTATTCCAATTTGATGACTAGTAAAGTGGCCTTAAATGTGTAGCTATATGTGCCTATATTTTCATTAATAACTCAATTTGGCCGAAAATGTCACTTGCGACGTTCTTGCATTCCCTAATAACGCTTTCCACGCGGCTATTATTTTTACCATACACAAAACATATTTTTCAGAAACCTTTCATAATTTTCAAAATCTATCTCAAAGATTACTGACCAAACACTAGGCATGTTTGTACTTATTTCAATGCATTTCTCATGGTGATTCCTAATATGGTAATGAAATACAGTCATTATGACATTTTTAAAACATTTTGTGAAATTTTGGAATTTCGTCTGCAGCTGCCTGCCGCGTGGAAAGTGTTAACAATATCCTTTTAGTCATTGTTGCGTTGAGATTGGTGTTGACAGGATTGGAAACACACTGTGTAGCATTGACAGTTTCTGCAATCCATAACAGCTACATGAGAATGTGACCATATTGTATGCTTTTTATTTGTCCTTCTTTAGTGCTCGGCCATCAGTCTCAGATCTCAGAGCCACAAACTCTCCCTACTAGGGAAGCCCAGGTGATACCAGATACCGGGAGATGCTACCAAGTGCAGAACCAAAGACTAAAAGAACTTCAGGAATGTTTTGATAAGGTACAAAAGAAATTACTTATTGATTGGAAACTGGAGATTCTTAGCTACATTTATAGGCAGATCAAGAAAAAGACTTGTATAATGTATACTAACCCTAACTTCCTAAGCTTGTTTTTATAATTTAACTATCAGGGGAGAAAAACGGGTGGGGGATCTCAAAAAAGTTGATACCAACTGTTTCAAGACCATTTGACAGCTCGCCGGATCATGCCACAAGATAGTGAAGCATGTAGTACAGCAGCTATTTGCTGTGGCCTTTTGTGGCCTCTGATATGCAAAATTGCTGCATTGGCATAACATGCCATTTTGAATTAAATTAGGGTTAAAGAAAGTCTTAAGTTAGGGTTAAAGAAGACAGGAAGAGTGTTTTATTAACCAGTAGTAGCATTGCCTCACTGTTACGCTAGTGCTCCCTGGTTCAAGTCCTGATTGAGCCACTTTCCAGTATTGAAATTGAGTTCTAAAATGAATACTTAAGGGGTGTGGACTCTCAGGTACAGCCTCCGTAAAACTGCCGTAACTTCTTCAATATTCATTTAATCTTTATAAACTTATACAGTTTTTTGCAGCAAAGGGTTCAATGAATTCAACCATGATAATGAAATTGACCATTTTGGAAAAAAATTATAAAAAACATGTTTTTTGACCTATTTTAGGTTTGGAAAAGATAACTCAAAATATATTTTGTTAAATTTTGTCAGACTAGTTTTATGATAATCCTGATAACATTCCACAGGAGCTTTTTTTTTAAATATCTTTTTGATTTTTTGTGTTACAGACCAAAAAGTGCCAAAAAACATGGATTTTTTAGCGCCCAAAATCATGAAAAATCACCTTTTTTGGCACTTTTTGGTCTATAACTCAAAAAATAAATAAATAATTTTTTTATTTTTTATTTTATTTTTAAAAGCGCTCCTGGGGAATGTTATCAGGATTATAATTTAACAAAATATATTTTGAGTTATCTTTTCCAAACCTAAAAAGGGTAAAAAAATGTGTTTTTTATAATTTTTTCCAAAATGGTCAATTTCATTATCATGGTTGGATTCATTGAACCCTTTTCTGCAAGAAACTATATACGTTTATAAAGATTAAATAAATATTGAAGAAGTTACGGCAGTTTTACGGAGAATTTTAATTAAATTGTAACCTGTATAAATTAAATACTAGGATTCTGCTTTCATTGATCATGTGGAAATTAAACAAATGATCTGTCAAAGTACCTCATCATTCAGAAGGGTGTTAAGCTATCACTTCTACAGGGTGTCCCAAAATTCTTTGCACGATTTTGAAGCTTTGTATATCACAACATATAAGTCGTATTGAACATATGAATACATATTTAGAAAGAGGAGATGTGGGAAATAATTTTGATACCAAACATTGGAGTAACATCTGTTTGTAATGCCACCCTAGAAGTAAAATATGTATTACTGCAAAAATGTAATTTTATACTTCGGAGGAATAACGTTCATAAATCCATACCTATTGAGATTAACAAAAATACGGGTAGAGTTGGTTACACGGAAAGTGATCGGTCAATTGTAATATTTATAATTTTACATTACAGTGATCCCATCATATAACAAAGTATATCTGTCCGCTGCTTTAATGTTTTGTTTGATCTGAATCTTGTATGGAAACTTCTTCAAGTCCTTACGCAAAATTCTGTGAACAGTTGATCTTTTAATCTTGTTTTCTGCGGAAAGTCGGCGAATAGATCTCTTTGGACTTTTGGCTACTGCATGCCTTATGACATAAATGTGACTTGTTGATCTACCAGTCTTTCTACCACATCGATACAAATCATGCACAGTTCCTGCGTTCAAAACTGTATCCACCAACTTTAGAATGGATATTCTTCCTGGTGCGCGTTTCACTTTGAAATGTTTTCTGAACCTTTGTTGAGTAAGTTGAACTGAATTTGTTTCAGCGTAGAACCATACAATTTGTATTCGCTTATCTTTGCTGTTAACCATCTTGAATGAAGACTTTTTCTGTGCAATGTTGTCTACTACGCCTATTTATGTTATGAGTGACCGAGTTTGGTAATAACATTAATGTAGCAAGGTAAGCAGTGAACTGTGACTAATGCGCAACGTTGCTTTCATACTGTTAATTTATGCGAACCTAATTTTAGCAACAATGTGTGGTACTTGGTATGGGTGGGTCTGGCACATGACCAAAAGCTTTCAACTAGTTTTATAATGTTGTGGGTTCACCAATAGGGTTGTGCTTGGTATCAAAATAATTTCCCAAGTCTCGTCTATCAAAATATGGTTACATTTATACCATATGATTTATATTTTATGAGATATGACTCTTCAAAAACAGGCATAGACTTTTGGGACACCCTGTATATACAGAAAAGTGATCAACATGTAAATGTACTTATTAGCAATCAGTTTTTTAAGTAGGACGGTAACCATCAACTTGTCCCAATCAGTTCTGTTGGATATTCTGCAAGTTTTCAAAGTATAGCCATGACATTGTTCTTTTATTTGACACATTTCAGCAAGGTAGTTACTACGCTGTGAGCATTGGATGGCAAGGTGGTGTGCATGTTCAGACATGCGGACATATGCTACATCTAGATTGTCATGATTCCTATGTCAGGTCACTGAAGGTAGGTTTGTAAGGTAGTTACTACGCTGTGAGCATTGGATGGCAAGGCGGTGTGCATGTTCAGACATGCGGACATATGCTACATCTAGATTGTCATGATTCCTATGTCAGGTCACTGAAGGTAGGTTTGTAAGGTAGTTACTACGCTGTTAGCATTGGATGGCAAGGCGGTGTGCATGTTCAGACATGCGGACATATGCTACATCTAGATTGTCATGATTCCTATGTCAGGTCACTGAAGGTAGGTTTGTAAGGTAGTTACTACGCTGTGAGCATTGGATGGCAAGGTGGTGTGCATGTTCAGACATGCGGACATATGCTACATCTAGATTGTCATGATTCCTATGTCAGGTCACTGAAGGTAGGTTTGTAAGGTAGTTACTACGCTGTGAGCATTGGATGGCAAGGTGGTGTGCATGTTCAGACATGCGGACATATGCTACATCTAGATTGTCATGATTCCTATGTCAGGTCACTGAAGGTAGGTTTGTAAGGTAGTTACTACGCTGTGAGCATTGGATGGCAAGGTGGTGTGCATGTTCAGACATGCGGACATATGCTACATCTAGATTGTCATGATTCCTATGTCAGGTCACTGAAGGTAGGTTTGTAAGGTAGTTACTACGCTGTGAGAATTGGATGGCAAGGTGGTGTGCATGTTCAGACATGCGGACATATGCTACATCTAGATTGTCATGATTCCTATGTCAGGTCACTGAAGGTAGGTTTGTAAGGTAGTTACTACGCTGTGAGAATTGGATGGCAAGTTGGTGTGCATGTTCAGACATGCGGACATATGCTACATCTAGATTGTCATGATTCCTATGTCAGGTCACTGAAGGTAGGTTTGTAAGGTAGTTACTACGCTGTGAGCATTGGATGGCAAGGTGGTGTGCATGTTCAGACATGCGGACATATGCTACATCTAGATTGTCATGATTCCTATGTCAGGTCACTGAAGGTAGGTTTGTAAGGTAGTTACTACGCTGTGAGCATTGGATGGCAAGGTGGTGTGCATGTTCAGACATGCGGACATATGCTACATCTAGATTGTCATGATTCCTATTTCAGGTCACTGAAGGTAGGTTTGTAAGGTAGTTACTACGCTGTGAGCATTGGATGGCAAGGCGGTGTGCATGTTCAGACATGCGGACATATGCTACATCTAGATTGTCATGATTCCTATGTCAGGTCACTGAAGGTAGGTTTGTAAGGTAGTTACTACGCTGTGAGCATTGGATGGCAAGGTGGTGTGCATGTTCAGACATGCGGACATATGCTACATCTAGATTGTCATGATTCCTATGTCAGGTCACTGAAGGTAGGTTTGTAAGGTAGTTACTACGCTGTGAGAATTGGATGGCAAGGTGGTGTGCATGTTCAGACATGCGGACATATGCTACATCTAGATTGTCATGATTCCTATGTCAGGTCACTCAAGGTAGGTTTGTAAGGTAGTTACTACGCTGTGAGAATTGGATGGCAAGGTGGTGTGCATGTTCAGACATGCGGACATATGCTACATCTAGATTGTCATGATTCCTATGTCAGGTCACTGAAGGTAGGTTTGTAAGGTAGTTACTACGCTGTGAGAATTGGATGGCAAGGCGGTGTGCATGTTCAGACATGCGGACATATGCTACATCTAGATTGTCATGATTCCTATGTCAGGTCACTGAAGGTAGGTTTGTAAGGTAGTTACTACGCTGTGAGCATTGGATGGCAAGGTGGTGTGCATGTTCAGTCATGCGGACATATGCTACATCTAGATTGTCATGATTCCTATGTCAGGTCACTTAAGGTAGGTTTGTAAGGTAGTTACTACGCTGTGAGCATTGGATGGCAAGGTGGTGTGCATGTTCAGACATGCGGACATATGCTACATCTAGATTGTCATGATTCCTATGTCAGGTCACTGAAGGTAGGTTTGTAAGGTAGTTACTACGCTGTGAGCATTGGATGGCAAGGTGGTGTGCATGTTCAGACATGCGGACATATGCTACATCTAGATTGTCATGATTCCTATGTCAGGTCACTTAAGGTAGGTTTGTAAGCATTAAAACTCCTCCAAAAATATATCTATAAGGCTTTTACTCTGATTTTCAAACCAGACTTTAAAACACCTACTCTAAAACACTAACTATTATGAGTGTCAGAACACTCCCTCTAATAGTCAATTAACCTGGTTCAAATATCTCATCAAAGCTCAACTACAGGGTATTTCAAAAGTGCACATACCTTTTTGAAATGCTGTATCTCTGCCAATTCAAAACAATTCAAAATATTTAAAACAAAATTGATTACATTTTCTATTTTTTTTAAAAGTGCAAAAAAAAGGTGGGTTGTTTTGGCGCATAGAACAGGATTTGTGTTGCCTTAGCAACACAGAAGATTTTAATTGATAAGAATCAAACAATTGTACAAGTATTTTTTGAAAATTAAGCTTATGATCTCAACACAATGGTTTGACATACCTCGAATTTTCGACCGATCACATCGATCTTCATCTGGAGACTGGCAACCCAGATTTGGGGTCAGTGACCTTTCGGACACGTGATCCCAAAATCGGGTCGAACACTCTTGGAAGCTTGTATCGGCCCCCAATCTGGGTTGCCAGTCTCCAGATGAAGATCGATGTGATCGGTCGAAAATTCGAGGTATGTCAAACCATTGTGTTGAGATCATAAGCTTAATTTTCAAATTATTGTCTACCAACACAGATGAACTTTCACGCTAATTGTACAAGTGTTTTTTTCTAAATATTTGTTTATTCTTATAGAGTAGGGATCATGCCGGGTCTGTATCTGTACACACACACACCGGGCATCCCTTTAATTTAGTGCTTAAGTCACTATTGGGTTTGTCCTGGCTCTTCAGCCTAATTGTTAAATAAAAATAAATATTGTGATTTTACTAGAAACTTGATGTTTTAAAAAGGTATAGTGGTTTTTGGATGCACTTTGTTTGTAAATAGAGTATGAAAATGATTTAATAAGACAAATCTGAATTTGTACCAGATGATTATAATCCGTGTGGAGGGGGGGGGGGGGGGGGGGGATGGTATTCACATACATTGTATGTGCCGCTCTAATGAGTCACATTTGTGCAAAAATGCCCTAAACATGGAGTATGATTTGTGCTGAAAAACTGTAAACATGGGTCCCAAGTAGCAAAGAAATCCTAAACATGGGTCCTAAATGACAAACAAACCCTAAACATGGGTCCCAAATCACAAAATAATCCCAGACATTGGTCCCAAATGGCAAAAATACACAACAACAGTCAAATCAGCCATTATTTTAGATAAGAACACCCCTGAAAATGCCTCAATATTTCAAACTTCAAGCAACATTTTGCTTGATCGCATCACAATATGCTGTTGATATCATTTGTTTTTAAATTAAAATGTATTACCATACAATGTGTTCTGCTCTACATCCATTGTTTTCTATGACGTAATCAACCGAGCCTATTATAGTGAGCATACTGCGCGAATGAGTAGCTGAAAGCCATGGCTTGGCTATGGGGGGGTTTGGTCCGGAAAATCCTTGGTTCGAACCCTGGTCGGTTTGCGACGATTTCTCTTCCAAAATTGTGATCCCGGTTAAAAAACTTGGTTTGGGGGTTAGGTTAGTGCACACATTTTATAATATATTGATCAAAATATTACTTTGTGTGTTTACAGAGAAATGAGTACCAGTCGCCTCATTTGAAGGTCAAGAAAGGTGAATATGAATGTCCTCTATGTCGTCAACTTGCTAATTCAGTGATGCCATGTTTACCAGAGATGAATGAGGAGACATCCCAGGCTGTAGTACTAGTCAATAGATCACATGATGATGTAGTCAAGGAGATATCACAGGTGTTTACATTACCACAACTACCAAGTTTTGGGGTAAGGATATGGTGCTGTTTATAATTGTTATTGTTAGTAAACATTTCGAAGGTTGAGCGCCAGAAGTCAGTAACTCAAGAAATGCTATTGTGAGATAATCAACTTTCAAATATTTGGCACTCATTACAATACACTGTAGCACCCTACTTATAACTTGAATTTCAGTCAAATTAAGAGTGGTTTATGAGTTATCTCTTTATGGTTCTGAAAATCTAGGTTATATGGATTATTTTTGTACCAAAATATCAATTTGCCCAAAAATTGAGTTACGGCCTTCTGGCGCTCAACCCTCGATTTGTTAAGCATTCAAGGCGCGTGTCTGGAGTGGAGTGTGCGGGTGAGGTTAAAGGGGTACATGCCCCTCGGGTAAATAAATGAAATCTTATCAAATTATTAAAAAATGGCCTGCATAAAAATAAGGTTGATGAGACACCTCCAAAACCCACCAAATTTGCTAAAATCCAGGAGCTTACAGGAGCTCATCAGCCTGGCCCCTAGACTCCATTCATGAGGAGCCAGCTCCTTTATAGCTTGCTACACACAGCGTTGGTCCCAGGTTATCGATCTGGATATACACCCATGTATTATACAAATAAATGTCAGCTCTCAAAATTGTAAACTTGGGAACAAATAATCGTTCATAAGATGTTTGATATAATACATAGACCTAGCCTCACTAACATAATCCACAATCAAGGAAAATAAGGTTGGCACACTTTATCCTAATTACGGAAAAAACCCGCCCCTCTCCCCGGAGGCAATGTTGATCCGAGTCATATTATCAGAAGCCTTGGTAGTTCCCCCAACATTGATTGATGGGGGGTGGGGAAGGATATAAGAAAGGGGGAGACTTTTGCTTTCTATTAAACAGTACTATGTCTCAAGTCTGATCTCAATTGTGAGCACAGGGATTGTTGTAATAAGTTGCGTCAAGTGTGCCAACTATTATTTTCCTTGATTGCAGATCCCCATTCAAAAGCTGCAGATAGAACTGCTGTTTCAATATGGGCTAATTAACCAAAAGCTATATTGAATGTTTAGACAAAACCAGGAACTTCTATCAGGACTTCTCCAGTACCACTCTTCAGTCAATGGCTTCATAAACAAATGTTGTAAACTTTTAAGTGGTAACTGAGTATAATGACATATCCAGTAATTTATGTAAAACTTGTTATATTTAGATGGTGACTGAGTGTGGCGCAGCATTAGATGTGTTTTACCAAGATATAGCCAGAGAAGGAAGGTGTAATGACACAAAGTCAATGAGTGGAGAAACATTTGCAGAACTCTGTTCTACAGCAAGGTTGGTATGGGAAGAATATAGTTGTATAATGTTTGTATAGATCTATAGGTAGGTAGCCAAAATGGTACACATTTAATTTGGGATAGATTTGTATTAGCTATGATTTAACCTTGATATGGGTTATCAAGTTATATATTATTTTATATTATATATAATATAATATAAAGCAGTTTACCAACCTACAGTGTTTTACAATAGACTATATAACAAAAGGACATTCACCGGCGGGGAATTGAACCGATCACTAGCCAGGCGCTTTTACCACTAAGCCACCGGTCTTGCTGGTAAATGGCAAGTTGAACCAGAGGTAAGTGTAAAAGTGACGAGGTTTTTAATATGGGTGTTTTATGGCATGCCATGATTGTAGCATTGTAGTGGTATGATTTGAAACTACTGTAAAAGTGGAAATGTTCGCGCGTGTAAATCTTCGCGCATTGCACATTTTGAACAATTTTGCTTGTTTTTATTTTCGCGATTTTGAGCTTCCATGTATAGACCTACATACAAAATGAATATATTCGTGCGTTTTAATTTTCGCGCTTGCTGATTTGAGCGCGAAAAGCGCGAAAATAAATGTAGCGCGAACATTTCCACTTTTACAGTACTTGGTACTAGGTTGATAAATATGATTACAATTTAGTCTTTCCCTAGAGAGGTCCATATCGGAGCGTAGAATTGGGTCTTTCCCTAGAGAGGTCCATATTGGAGCGTAGAATTGGGTCTTTCCCTAGAGAGGTCCATATAGGAGCGTAGAATTGGGTCTTTCCCTAGAGAGGTCCATATTGGAGCGTAGAATTGGGTCTTTCCCTAGAGAGGTCCATATTGGAGCGTAGAATTGGGTCTTTCCCTAGAGAGGTCCATATTGGAGCATAGAATTGGGTCTTTCCCTAGAGAGGTCCATATTGGAGCGTAGAATTGGGTCTTTCCCTAGAGAGGTCCATATTGGAGCGTAGAATTGGGTCTTTCCTAGAGAGGTCCATATTGGAGCGTAGAATTGGGTCTTTCCCTAGAGAGGTCCATATTGGAGCGTAGAATTGGGTCTTTCCCTAGAGAGGTCCATAAATCAGCGTGCCAAGTGCTATTGGTATGTTTTATCAGTGAGATAGCGTGCAAACAATCTGTAAAAACAAAACTTTGATATGCTTACAAAGGAATAGATTGGTAAGCTCAATCATCCTTCATTTATGTGTAAAATAAATGTTGAATTTCACAAATTGTCCTTGTTTTACACAAAAAGGATAATACAAAATATCAGACAAGCACAATCTATATCAACAGTCATACCAATGATGTGTGAATAAATTCTCCTTTGTATTATAGAGTGAATCTTGAGATGGATCTTGTATGTCGTGGTGGTACTCTGGTATCCGCTGCTCGTACTCAATTATTACACAAAAGAAGATGTCTAGGTAAATAGATATATAATATGTGATGCGATCTGTGAAAACCCGTCGGATGTCGCAAAATGTGAAATAGGGATTATGGGTAAAATAAAAAAAAAATTAAAAAAAAAAAAATATTAACTTTTTTTATTTATTTATTTTAAATATTTTTTTTAGAAAATTAATTTTTAATACTTTGTATCATCACCTTTTATGAAATTTCTCCTTCAAAAACTTACTTAAGTCACTTTTCTAATTAGCCTTGTAATGTTTTTCTATTGAACTATGTATCTTTTATGGCCTGTTTTCATGATTTCTTGTTTTGTAGCTTTTTATGACATCACAACCATCATTCACTCATAACTTTTTTTAAAAATGATCAAAACAGTTCTGTAATCAGCACAGATTCAGCTTTCTTATGATATAAATATCTCCAATATGAAAAATCCCGACATGTGGCGGGTTGTCACAGATCGCATCACATATGACTATGACGTATACCATTTAATATGAGGGTCTTTCAAACATTCTATATCCATTACCATGGCAGTCCCCAAATCAAACTTTATATGCTATTAATGCAAAGGATTCTACATGTCTTAATTGTGTGCACATAGCAGGCATTACATGACAACATGACCCGCTATTAGGAGATGTTATTAAAGACAATTGATATGCACTATATACCAGTTTGTGAATTTAGCCAACTTTAATACAGGACATTGCCTTTTATAGCTTGATTAAAATCAACATTCCTGATTTGTTGGTAAAATTATGTATCTGTCTCCAGAGTAAGCAAGTGCACATAAATGTTGAAAAACAACAACAAACAAAACAAACAAACATGTGCCTCTGACCGAATTTGTTATAACATCCCTTCTCTTTTCTTGATTTTATAGGTCCTCTGTTACAAGTGATTAACCAACGTACTAGAATATCATGTTTTGGAGCTAGCAATCAATTGTGGGGCTTATTAACAAAAGGAGAAATATAGTAAGTAAACATGTCACTAACAGAATATGTTGCTAGGTCTATACAATACAATTGGGCTTTTTAACTGATAACCAACTGAAATATAGGTTAATACAAATGCTGTAAGGAAACTGAAAAAACCCCACCAAAAACCCCAGCTCTTTGGGCTGACATATTTGGTAGGGTGTGGTTAGGCGACAGGGAAAAACACCCCTGTTTAACGAGCGGACAGACCTGTCAAGTACGGTCGGTCGGTTAGGTTTTTTTATTATTATTTTTTTTTAACCTAAAATGTCACCAAAATCTGCAAAAATCAGGAATTTATTGAAACATTTGTGGGGAAAAAATCGACAGATTTTTGGCCATAAAATGACTGATTTTACATGATTTGAGAAAAGATATCCTAAAAAAAAAAAAAGCCGGGCGGTCAGGCCCGTAAAAGCTTGGTTCATTTTTTCCTCACCTTATACAACATTTTGGTAAATTCTCAAGTTCCAAATTTGACCTATCAGGAAAGACTTTCCTGGGCTCATAAATCTATCTGTATTTTATGTGAAAAGCTATCACACAACTTTACTAAATCATAATGGAAATGTGCTTTTAGTTTTAAGGAAGTTCTCAACATATTTGCTTTGATTTTCATCATAAAGCATTCCATACTATTCTGTTCACTTATTTACAGTTGTGATCGTAGCAGAAAACACTGTTAACGGCATCAACCATGAAGTTCTATTTACGAACTAAAAAAATCCCAGAAAAAACACTCAGAAACTAAGTTATCGAAGCAGACCCCCGACAGTTTATTTCTAAGTATTCAAACCGTGATTTTGAGGTAATTAGGAATTGTATGGCTCTGTGACAATTTATGATAATAAATGCAAATCTGCAAGAAAATCTACTTTCAAAGTGAAAATCTACTTTCAAAGTAAAAATCAAGGATAGAGGGCGTCACTTGGAAAAGATTGCATAATATGACTTTATATAAGAAAAATTTAAAAAAATAGGACTGTGTCCCACTGGTTGTAATACTTTTATTCTTGTTTCAGTGAATATTCGGATAAGATTGATATCCCAGCCTTATTGATGGACCCAGTTACACTTCTAGTGGAACTCATCATTTCTCTACCACACCCAGTAGCCAAAGGTTAGTACTACATTTCATATCATAATAAGTTCAGTTATTTTTGGTCATCTTAAGTTTGAAGATGTCATCATTGCATACTCTGGTGATTGCATCTTACTCCCAAAGAAGTAGAAGTTCTATTGGCTATTAATTGAAAATCTGATGTAAATTGTTATTGTGACATTCCACCCATAACCAAAAATGCAACACATGCCTTGGTGTACCGGGTGGTTCAAAAAAAAGTTGACCCAAGTTCAAAATAATTTTTCAACCACATTAATTGTCTCAGAGAATTTGTGTTTACTTGGTCTTGATCAGCAGTAAGTTTTGAAACTATCCTGAATAAATGGCGCGTTTAGCTTGTTTGGTTCTTCAGATATGGTTCATTACAGAAAGCATGCACAAAACTGACTTGTCCATTTAGTTTTTGTCTTCAACAAAACAGCATGCTCTAGATTCAAAATTGAAAAGCCCGCACAGACAAAGTATCCCAATCTCTATGCTTATGTGCCATTCACATTCAACAATGTGGGTAATGTCATGCACCAGACAGATGTTTCAGATGTTTCCTTTTTCTCCTTTTTTCACAATTTGTGACCTATCGTGTGTAAGTCCACTTTGTGCATTCTATCTCTACTAAAGGATGCTCCCGTGGACAAGGCAGTTTTATGCTCGCTCTTTATAATGAACCATATCTGAAGAACCAACCAAGCTAAATTTACCATTTGTTCAGGATAATTTCAAAACTTACTGCTGATTAAGACTAAGAAAACATAAATTCTCTGAAACTATCAAATGTAGTTGAAAAGTTACCTTGAACTTGGGTCAACTTTTTTTTTTGAACCACCCGGTATAATATAGCATTGTACAGTGTAACGCTGATCCAGTAGACCAAACTGTGCTGTTCTTTGCGTTGAGTTTGTATTCAAAATGTCTCTTTTATCGTTACAATAACACAGCGAACACATCAAAATTATATGCGCTAGACGCAAGGTTGTGTATTAAAATGTTGCATGATACATGCATGATCATGTTTGGAAATAAAAAAGCAACACTTTTGGCATGCTCTAAGCTTTCATTTTTTCATGTATCATTATATATGGTTGATTTCTTTATCCCATAGAGCATTTCTGTGGTGTAGTGCGGGTGGTTTACAGTTTGTTATACATACAAGCATTGGCTGTAGTCAGCTGTAAGTTTCCAGCAGAAGAAAGAGAAGCATGGAAACAGAGTGGACAGTCTTCACAGGTAAATCAACATACATAATCTCAATCAGATAGTCTTAAATATATCCTCAGATCATATGTAGAACAATCACATTTGAAATAAATCCGTAATATCAGTTTCTTAAATTGTCTTGATATGCAGAAAACCCTTTTGTACCCAAATGTTCAGATATTTACAATGTATTTCTTACCAGTTGGTGGTGGTTCTGGACAAATAGTTTACACATTCTGCTGTTGAAGTCTCATGCTCATTCTCAGCATTTATCATTCATTCATACACTCTTAGGTCCGTATGCACAAAAGATCTGGTCTGAGTGAAATCTATTCATGCCTCAAAAGCTGTTGTCCTCTGCATTTTCATGATGTATTTTGTGCTATTTTTGAACTTTGCATCCAAATCTTTACAATTTGTTAGCTAATTTGAGAAGGAAATGTAATTAAAGGTGTGCATTTCACAAAAGTAAAATCCACTTAGACCAGGTCTAACTTTAGACCCGGTCTAACTGTTTGTGCATACAGACGTTAGTAGTTACAAACCAATCAGACAGCAGGAAACTATAATACCTGGAGTGCACTGAAAGGGTCTAGGTGCACTCTGTATGTGTTCTGTGCATGCATGCACCAATGCGCTTTGTTTTTATTAGTTGTTCACACAGCCCGGGTTTGCCAATTTTTACTGCGGTTGATGTAGAATTTATTCTTTATTTAAAGAGATTAAAAGTATGCACACAATTATAAATTTTGATTTGTATTGTCGTGTATGAATTAGGTCAATTCATGCTTATGGCTTGAAAAATTAGAAAAAATCAATGCACTTGTGCTAATGATCCAAGCACCCCCCCCCCTACTACAGGTTTGTGCCCTTATTCACAGCAATATCAGCGCTTGCATTGATTTGTCTAATTTATCTCAAAACAAGATATACACATTTATGGAACTATAATCATTTCTACGACGGCTAACCTGTTTAAAAAATATTTATATTTTGTATAATACCCTCCGTGAATGCCTGTTATAATCATTTACTCATTATGAAGATGATTGTACGTATACATTGGAACCTTGTAACACAAAGTTGCCTGTCAATATCTTTAATATCCATGTATAGTTTAATCAGTTCCAAATTGGTGAGAAATATTTGGTTTTAATCTCTCTGCGCGCAAAAGTAACCTGAGCATACGCTTTCGATTATGGTCACACGCAGACGGTTTTGGACCCATGCACGCGTCATGCATATGATGCACAGTGCGTTTGTTGCCTTCATGCGTGCCCGGTACCTTCTGTATTAATTTGCTGCTGTAAGGAGGCGTCGCCAATTTGGACTGATAAAAACTATAGAACCGTACTTATTACTATTTGCCATAGTAGTTTCTGATGATGATTGATAGCCCAATCTACAAATAGTCTCTGCAATTTAAGAACTAGGTATGTAATTTCATATTTTGTTCATATGTTTCTCACAAGGGTACACAGATTAGCCTAGATTCTGTGATGAGTCAAGTCATTAGCCTGCTTTGTCAGACAAAACTCTATGAAGATCCAGTGACGTATCAAGGACTTGCTGTAAGTTATAAATCTTTAAAACTATATCAAATGAGAACAATAACCTTATCTATATATGTTTTACAGACAGTATTGTTTTTATTTTCATGTTTGTCCAGATTCAAGATGCCCTGAAAACAAGTTTTAAAATGATATGCAACTTGTCATAATTGCTAAATGTTTTCCTCGTAAAAATTCAAATTGAAGTTGCAAAATTCCTTTGTTTTCTACTGTTTTTTTGGCATGTTTATTGGACCATATCTCCTAATGCACTGTGGTGACTTATATTAACTCTCATTTTGTGGTAACAGGTCTCATTTTGTTGACCATGAGACTTAGCTGTTTGAGAGTTATCCTATGTTTACTCTTTTCTCATTCATGTGTATACTTGATTTCTGGAGTTAGACTACATGGCTGTTTGAGAATTATCCTATGTTTACTCTTTTCTCATTCATGTGTATACTTGATTTCTGGAGTTAGACTACATGGTTGTTTGAGAGTTATCCTATGTATACTCTTTTCTCATTCATGTGTATACTTGATTTCTGGAGTTAGACTACATGCAGTTAAATCTCATGAAGTAGTAAAGTGGTATAATCCTTTAACATTATTGACTCTCCAAAATTGGTTTTGGGAATAATTTATCAGGGGAAACAATGAGCCGAACAAGGGGGGGGGGGGGGGGGGGGGGGAGAGACAATTCCAACGGATCATTATTAACCAGCCTGGGCCATTAATCCACCTCGGTTCTCCCAAGGAGTAGGAGTCCCTGTAGGACTCCCTGTCTGTTACCAGTATCCTATGTGAGTTCGATATGTAAAACGATCTGGCCCTTCAGCATGTATAAAGTAATACTTCCTATGTATAACATTTGAGTAGTCTGCTCTAAACATGTTTAAGGGTCAAACACATATGTTTCAAAACCTTGTAATTGCTCTTGACCGTGAACATGTATAAAGCAACACTTCCTATGCATAACCATTGGGCAGTTTTACTTTATACATGCTGAAGGGCCAGAAAACCATACAAGGTTTTGACAGTATATAGCTTGCAATGAGAGCGGAATGTACTGGCAAAGATTTGCTGTAGTGAATTGTAGTGGTGAGGAGCGTTCATTAAGTTTTTATTTTAGGCTAATTCCATTCTTTCACTGAGAATTAACACCTATTACTCTATGTTGTCTCCTATATAGATTTGCCAGTCCATATGGTCAATTAACACCTATGACTCTATATTGTCTTTGTCTCCTATATAGATTTGCCAGTCCATATGGTCACCTCAGACAGTAGAGACATCTGTTGAACAATACTGCCTACCATTTCTTAGATGCGCATCTCTCTTAAAACATCACATCTTCAAGGAAGACTTGCTACCTTGCTCGGTATGTATAAGCATCTTTTTCATATTGAAAATGTTTATTGAAGTGTTTTTCAATTGAGCATAATCCAATTAACTTTCTAGAAAAAGTCCCTTTAATTTTAGAATGTTTTACTTCTTTCCCAGTGCTGGCATCCAATCAGGGTTCTGTGGGAATATAACGACGAAAAAACCCAACCCCGTTGTACGACCAAATATTTTTTTCTCTAAATTAAAAAAAAAGAAATTGTGGGAATTGTTTTGAAAAAAATAAGAATATTTTGAAGAAAGAATAATCCTACTGAAAAACAAATAAAAACTGTGTATGTTTTCTGGCCCATGTATAAAGTAAAACTGCATAACGGTTAAGCATAGGAAGTGTGGCTTTAAACATGTTATGGGGCAAGAGCACCAGAGCTGGGAATAAAACATGGGTTGCCTGGGTTATTATTAACAAGTACACAACCAGATCTGTCCTCTGGGCCAATAACATTTTTTCGTTGCTACAAATAGTCAGATGCGAGTGCACAATGAGATTGACTTGAAAAAACAGGGCTTCGTGCACAGGAAGCTGTTGGGTGTTTTGCAGTACTAGAGTAAATTTATCTAGATAAGGTCATATATTTTTGCACTCTTTTTATTTTCATAGCATGAGGATATAGAATTTGAAATCCTCGCCAACTACCTGAACCTTAGTACTCTACCACCACGGGATGAAATGCAACAGTCTCAGTACAGTGCTAGATGTGTACACTTTGCACATGAGAAACCTAGCGAGCTCATTACAGTCTGGTGTAAGCAACTAATGGAATTGGTGAAGAGAAAACCACCCGTGGCAAAGGTAAGTCAACAACAACATATAATTGATTTGCCAGATCAATATTACTTTGCAGTTGGTCAATGTTGTAGTATAGATGAAATGAATGAGTCAAGTCATGGACAGCATTGGTTTCACCAATAGGCAATCAAAAGACAAACCTGTTCTACGAGGGTCCAGACCTCTCACGTACCGTCAGGGTTTTTCCCCAAAATCTTTCAGGGAACGTTGGTGAATTTTCAGCAATTTTGAAATTTTCAAACATTTTTGAACATTTAAAAAATAGAATCAATAATTGGCAAAAAAAAAAATCAAAAAAAAAAAAAAAAAAAAATTCAATAGAAATGGTTCAGTCGGCCCATAGAACAGGGTTAGTTTTTTCGTTGCCCTATTGGGGGTATAAGCTTGGCTTTATTAATTTGTTACACTGAAGGTTTATTCATTTGATCAAGCTGTAGCACAGATTACTGATTACATTTGTATTTAGCATGCATCATTTTGTATGATTTAAACTTGATGGCTGCCAGTGAGGTATAGGAACACATGAAAACTGATTTGTCTATAAGCCAATATGAGGAATATGGTAGGCCTATTCAGAGAGCACATTTCATGGAACTTCCGTCATATTTGGCAATTATTTGTTCCTTAGAAAATCAGTATATGACACGATCAAGTGGAATGAGTCGGATGTCGGGAACTAGGAGTTCAATTTTAGTGGAGTTTGGACTATAACTGTAGTATCTTATCTGCTTTTAAATTATGGACAAATATCAAAATTTAAAACTAATGACATACCACTCACAGGTTAATACCAACTCCAATTCCTTCAACAAAACTGTGAAGAAATGGAACAGACTCTCACAAGAATTCGTCGCCAACACTGACTG
The DNA here is from genome assembly GCA_035610835.1 of Ophiura sarsii. Lineage (NCBI taxonomy): Eukaryota > Metazoa > Echinodermata > Ophiuroidea > Amphilepidida > Ophiuridae > Ophiura > Ophiura sarsii. The sequence goes on from CM069443.1 coordinate 2,795,007, forward strand.
ACCTAACAACTGTCAAAAACTGCTCACTCACCTCCATTTGGTCCTCTTCATGCTCACTTCCAGATGAAACTCAGCCAAATATTCCAGAGGTTTCTACATATAAAATCCAACAACTTTCTCTTATTTATTTCCCACAGAGTTTGCTACTCTACAGTCCTATATTCTTCCCACCGCGCCTCTTGCAACTACCCAAGTCCTACGATGAAGTCTTCAGATATTATCGGGTGAAGAAATGTCAAGTGTGCTGTTCAGTACCTAGCAGACCAGCTGTCTGTCTTGTATGTGGTACTCTGGTTTGTCTGAGGAGTACTTGCTGTCAAATACAGAACCTATGGGAAGGTGTTCAGGTAATTAGATCATTCTTCCTTTTTTCCCTTTATTTTTAATGTCGGTGGTTTTGGGATTATGTTGTTTTAGGTTGCCATTGAGCTATTTTTGAGAATATCATACAAGACTTGAAAGGGTCAATAGATGGAGCACAGTGGTATTGAAATGATGATCACTGACTGCCAAGCTCTGTTCACACTAAACATTCTTTATTGTGCGTTGCGAGTGCGTTATCGCAAGGGAGTTAAACATTATTCAACTGCTATTGCGGTAGGCTGCAACGTATTATGTTAAAGCTGATGTTCTCCTATTCTGCCACACGGCGCTAGCTGCCATCGTATACGGTGATCTGCATTGACCCAGCGTGATCTGTGATGAATTACCGTACACTGCTGCAGCACCTCATTACACAACAAATATCGGCTAGTGTGAACGAAACTTTACTCATTGTCACATTGTAATGATGTTTATGTATTCAACATCAAGGCCTGCTTGGAAAGCAGTGCAAGTTACTGAAGCATATTACCCTCAATCAAGAAAGCATAAATAAATAAAATAAATGCTCAAAATAGACATAGGAATGACAAGACGAGTTGTGTCCTGTACCACATATAATGATGTGTTGACTACAATTAACACTGACACCATTGCAACCTAAGGGGACATGAAGTATAACTAGAGCTCCCACCAGTCGCTAAATGTCTATACCTAAGAGCCAAAAGACGTTTTTTACAAAAAATAGCTATGCTAAATGTGACCAGTTAGATAAAAAATGACATGTTGTCGGCAAACACAGTTTTGAGATAGAGGCCAATATAGTTGGTGAAAATTGCATTAGGCTCATCATGTAGGGTTATGCGGCAAAAATGACTCCACATACTTATGCGCGCCGGTATGTGAGACAGATTTTTTCTTCTTGGCTTAATAGGAATGAATATTCATTTTGCATGGGAAATCACTTTGAGGTTCACACACCATTATTATGATTGCTCATTATGCCCAAAGGATTATGACAGCACACTTATTTAAATGTTGTATTTCATAAAGTTGACATCAGATTAGTCTCACAACTTTACCAATTAATGTCAGATATATTTACTCTCATTTCCCTAAATATAATAATAATATATAGGTAGATTTTCTGTTTGCTGGCCTGATTTTCAACTTGATGTTTTCTATTTTACATGAAAGGTCATCCTTAATTTTAAAATTGTGGCATTCCAAAGTTGCATAACTCCAATGGTTCTTATTTTAGAAGCACAAGGTCATGGAAATTTGCTTATTGAGTAGTACACAAACTGGTGGTGGTTATCTACCTCTGGCAGTAATTCACCACATTTTAGCCTATAATTTCTAAATGAAACATTTCTGGCCCCTACGATTTTACAGACATAATGAGAAAACTATGGGGATTCTTCTGATATCAAAATATCTTGAAAGTGATCAGAACATACACCTTTAATATCCCTGTATATTTTCTTGTGTGTCATACCATTCGCACCCTGCACATTTGATTTTGCATTTACGTCCGTAATTTTGCATCCTTTTGTGTAGCACTCTAGGTCATGTGGTTCTGGAACAGGTATTTACCTAGACATCAACTACTCTGGTACACTTCTAATACGTGGCGATAGGATGTGTAAGTGGGCATCAGTGTATCTTGATAGTCATGGTGAAGAAGATCAAGATCTTAGGTAAGAATAACGCTGAAAACATACTAAGGTCGCTTTGCGATTAAATCGCTCCTATGACGAGTTTTACGTCATATAAAAAACCCCGATACATCGATCAAGAGATCGCTTGACTGGAAACGACCAGTCGCCACCAGTTGACTTCAGTTCAACTCGAAAGATCGGTCGCTCATGACGTAATGAACACCATACTTTTTCAACCAATGGGGGAGGTTATTTTGCTTCGAAATTAGCATAACCAATCAGCAGCAATTACCAGGTTTGTTGTCGTCTGCGTGTTTGGGAAATACCTGCGACTACCTGCGATTTAGTAGCGCGATGCGACTTTTGGTCGCACTGAGATACTTTTTTAGCTAGCGAGTACTACGCGACCTGTTGCGACCAGCGACCGGCTAGTATGATTCGAGCATTAGGCTTTTTGACAAACTAGAAGTTGTTCATAAGGTGACAAAAAAACCAAACAAAAATCAACAAAATCTGTAAACATTTTGATATTTTTGCACAAACAAAGAAAATTTGTTTCTCAAAATTTCTGAAATTAGTTTGGGTTGGTATTTATTTGTACAGGGAAATTCACGTCCCCTTCCCCTATTCCTTACATCGCCTCATTAACATATTTTAGTACTCTGCTTGTAAAAAAGTTGCATAATGCTTCAGTTTCGTTAATTTGACTCCTGCATCTTGAGAAGAAATAATGCTGAAGATGGTTTTGTTCCAAAGTGAATTATTATTTTAATTCAATAAAATTCTTAATTGTTAATTACATTTTTTTAAAATCTTTTTGTACAGGCGTGGTAAACCTCTGTATCTATGTGTTAAGAGGTATCAGTTCTTAGAGCATCTATGGAAATCACATAGTCTCAATCATATGTGTAAAGGATGGAATTGGCATGGTGGTATGCAGTAGATCTTCAAGATGTCATCTGTGTGACCATAGTGAATAGCATAGCATATTGAGCAGAGCCATATACGAGGGGGTATCAAAAAGGTTTTGAAATCACCCAGAAGTGAAGGAGCTATATCGATGAAATTTTGTCAGTGTAATCACTGGTCCTTATAAACATTATGGTGCAAAAATGGTCTCATAAGTATGTTTACTTTTTAAACAGGTGGCGCTAGATGCGAAGGCCATGTAAATCAATGACGTTTTCCAACGGTGCTGTGTACATGGTAAATGATAATGGTCCAATAACTGATCCTTGTGGGACGTCATCAAGAGAAGTATGAGGCTTAGAAGGCTTACAAATTTTGTCACTTACAGAGATAAATTGAGACCTACGAGTGACAAATGACAACATTTCTAAGCCTCATACTCTGGAGAAGGCGTCTCACAAGGATTAGTTATTGTACCATTATTATTTTATTTAACATGTACACAGCACCGTTGGAAGACGTCATTGATTCACATGGCCTTGGCATCTAGCGCCACCTGTATAAAAAGTAAACATACTTATGAGACCTTTTTCGCACTTACAACATTTCATCGACCACTTCTGGGTGACTTCAAAAACTTGTTGATATCCCCTTGTAAGGCCAAGATGGCAGCCATATAGAGGGACGCGGGGACCCAGTCTACCCCCTTGTAAGGCCAAGATGGCAGCCATATAGAGGGACGCGGGGACCCAGTCTACCCCCTCGTAAGGCCAAGATGGCAGCCATATAGAGGGACGCGGGGACCCAGTCTACCCCTCGTAAGGCCAAGATGGCAGCCATATAGAGGGACGCGGGGACCCAGTCTACCCCCTCGTAAGGCCAAGATGGCAGCCATATAGAGGGACGCGGGGACCCAGTCTACCCCCTTGTAAGGCCAAGATGGCAGCCATATAGAGGGACACGGGGACCCAGTCTACCCCCTCGTAAGGCCAAGATGGCAGCCATATAGAGGGACGCAGGGACCCAGTCTACCCCTCGTAAGGCCAAAACAAATTGTTTGTTTGTACATAGATCCCCTCCAAAGGGTCTGTTGGTCAGATTTTCTTATTATTTTTATTTTTTATAATCATATTAATTCAAAAGATAATAATTAACTTTAAAATAATTGCTAAATAAGATGTAAATGGGAAAATAAATTAATTCTGGTTTTTTAGAAGAGTAAAGAAACAGTTTGAAAATATGTTAGTGTATTTTCCAGAAAGCAAAGTTCTGGAAAAAAAAATCCTTTTTCTGGAATTTCCAAAATTAGAGTCGGTATTCATTTGTACAGTAAACACTTATTTGGTCAGTTTTCAAAATTGGTGTAGGTCAGAAATGGACAAACAAACAATTACTTTGGCCTAAAGCATCTGTATGTAGTTCAATCAGTTCCAATTGGCGAGCAATATGCGCACGCAAAAGTAATACAGGCGTATGCATGATATTTTGGCATATACGCACACCCCACACATGATTCCCAATGCGCCATGTTAGTGTTTTACACCCCCACACTTTTCTGAATCTATGCGGTTCACCAATTTGGAACTGACTGAATGATAGTAGTAAAAGTATGCAAGAAGCAAGTAAAGAAGTACCCCCTCCATGGTTATATAATTAACTTTTCAAAAAGTGTTTGCCGCAGAATCTAATACAAAATTTCAACAATGCTTCTTTATATTCTCTTTTACTGTTGCCCTTCAACATGTATAAAGTAAATCTTCCTAACAGTTATGCATAGGAAATGTTGCCTTATACATGTTCAAGCAAGAGCACTAACAAGGTTTTGATAGATGTGTTTTTGGCCCTTGAACATGTTTAGAGCAGACTGCCCAAAGGTTACACATCGGAAGTATTATTTTATACATGCTGAAGGGCCAGAGGGAGATACAATGTTTGACAGGGCAGCGATGACAACATCATCAAAATGGGCAAAAATCAAGCTTTAAATTAATACCTCATAATTAAAATTTAGCTTTAAGTACCCTGTTCAAGTACATTACTTAAACTAATATTTCAATACACAAAACTTATCTGAGCAGGTTACTTGAAGAAGCCCTGTTGTTTATAACGGTTAAACAACATTTTTGCGGTGTTGTAGAGAGATACTCTATTGACTTTTGAGGACAAAATATAGATGATTTTGGCATTCAAATTGAGACCGCTCTATATTCTCTAGCACATGGCTGAACTCTGAAACAAGTAATTTCTACAAATTTGGAATTGCTGGAAAGATGAACACAACAGATAAAGTGATATGCAGCACAATATAAATATGTCTCAGAGTTCAGCCATATGCTTGAGAATATGGGGACGTCTATGTGCCAAAATTATTTTGCTGCGGTTGGACAAATATATGAAGATTTGATTATTAAGTCCAGTATGTAAATAAGGCAAACAGACCTCTCAGGTAGTGTCGATCGGTGGGTTTGTTGAGGTTTAGTTTTTTCAACATTTTCGTGATCATTTCTGTGATTTTCGACAATTTTATAAAAAATTACACATTTTTCAACAAAAAAAGTTGCAAGAATAAAAAATTGAAAATTTGATTTCAAAAAGGTGTCGGTCGGGCCTGTACGACAATATATTTCCGGTGACGAAAAGTTATTTGTAGCTTAGAAATAGAAAGAGGGTTGTGTTGCTGCTAGTGCTGCCATTGCTGCCAGTGCCAGCCATTGCTAAATACTTGCAATATTTGATGTGCAACTATCATATATTCTGAAATATTAACTGCCAGTATGGCTGCTTTGTGTGTATGATATTGCAGTACTGTAAAAGTGATCATTTTCGTGCGATTAATCTCTTGTGCTTTGCAGATTTTCAATTGTTTTGTGTGTTTTTAAATTTACGATTTGAAGCTTTATCACATGAACCTTTACACAAAAAAGAAATCTATTCACATATGAGACCTGTCATCATAAAATGAGAGTTAAACAAGCAAACAATTAAAGGTAGATGTTCCGATTTTCAACTTGAAGTTTTCTATTCTACATGAAAGGTCATCCTTAAAAAGTCGTGTTCCAAAGTTTGAGTTGCATAGCTCTAATGGTTCTTATTTTAGATGCACAAGATGCTGTGAACTGTACCCATTGAGTAGTACACAAACTATATCGGTGGTTACCACCATTTGCGGTAATTCGACGTTATTTCATCGATTTCTCCGTAATTATACCGATTTAGGCCGTCAAATTTCAGTATGATGATGAGAAAAATACGAGCTTTCATATGATATGAAAATCTGCGTATGTTTGAAATAATTCTGTGTTACGAAAAATGTGATCGGGTCATCTACCTTTAAACAATGTGTGACACTCTAGGAGTATTCAGATGAGGGATGCTGACATAGAGATTAACGTTGCTAATCTCAAGATTAAACTCTCGGTTAACGGCCGTGTGAATCGTGTCATGGTTAACTAACCTCGAGTCTAACGCAGTGGTATCGAGGTTAACACTTTCCACGCGGCTATTATTTTTACCATACACAGAACAGATTTTTCAGAAACCTTTCACAATTTTCAAAGTCTATCTCAAGGTTTACTGACCCAAAACTAGGCATGTTTGTACTTATGTCAATGCATTTCTCATGGTGGTTCTAAATATGGTCATGAAATTCAATAATTTTGACATTTTTAAAACATTTTGTGAAATTTTGGAATGTCGTCTGCAGCCGCCTGCCGCGTGGAAAGTGTTAAGATTGTTGTCTGGACAGGCACTCTGGATTAGCAGTATATTTTTTAAGCTTAAGACTCACTATCGTCTGAACAGGCTTTCTGTGTCTAAGAAAGAATAATAATTCTAAGCTGTGACTAGAATCCACACACCTGTCATCTTTTAGTGGAAATGAAATACTCGTTGTATATAACTTGTACTTTTTATGTTCTTATTTGGGTTTGAAATATATATTTATATATTAAAACAATATATATCGCTGTTCTGTCAAAACCTTGTATATCTCCATCTGGCCTTCAGGATGTATAAAGTAATATTTATTATGTATTATCTTTGGGCAGTCTGCTCTAAACATGTTCAAGGGCCATAAAACACATTTATTGAAAACCCTGTAGGTGCTGCTGCCCCTGAACACGTATAAAGCAACACTTCCGATGCATAACCATTGGGCAGTTTTACTTTATACATTGAAGGGCCGGAAAAACATACAAGATTTTGACAGAAGAGCAATGAGATCTATAACCTATAACTAACTGTATTTTATGGAGAGTTATATTGTGAAAGTGTGTATATAAATAAAGAGTGTGCAAAATGTTATGTTGTTTGAATCTATACACTTGATCCCAAGCATACTTTGAGCCAATAATGGCTACACATCAACATTGATTTACATTAACTATGGATACAGTCTCACTCTATTACTTCTTTCCTTTTGAACTCTAGATTTGTTTATTTCTCAAAATTGCTCATGAGGTTTATTAATCCCAATTTTGTCAGTTTGTGGTTTTTTTAGTAACTGCAACTATTCAGACAATAATTCCTAATTGTAAGGGATGCAGCTGTTCTGATTATAGCCGCTGTCATAATGCCATGGACGAAATTAGAGATATTTCACCCAAGTGTGATTTGTTGTTTTCGTGGCTGCGTCCATATACATGATGCAAGACTACGCATGAAGCACTATGCATGCATGCGCATAATGATGTCATGTTTGACCAATCATGATGCACAATTGAAGCACTATGCATGCATGCACAATGATGTCATGTTTGACCAATCAGGATGCACAATTGAAGCACTATGCATGCATGCGCATAATGATGTCATGTTTGACCAATCAGGATGCACAATTGAAGCACTATGCATGCATGCGCATAATGATGTCATGTTTGACCAATCAGGATGCACAATTGAAGCACTATGCATGCATGCGCATAATGATGTCATGTTTGACCAATCAGGATGCACAATTGAAGCACTATGCATGCATGCGCATAATGATGTCATGTTTGACCAATCATGATGCACAATTGAAGCACTATGCATGCATGCGCATAATGATGTCATGTTTGACCAATCAGGATGCACAATTGAAGCACTATGCATGCATGCGCATAATGATGTCATGTTTGACCAATCAGGATGCACAATTATTTTGCGCAGGCTTCCGGTACGCATGTCCGGGTTTACTCTCATACGCACATGCATTGGTTTTGTCCATAGCGTTATAACGCTGCCTATAACATTACAAAATGGAGAATGGGTGTATCATCATATGATATGCTCCACATACCGACTTTATTTTGCAAATTGAGAACATATTTCCATTAAATATTTGAATTGAAACAAAATAATCCAGAAATGAGTATTTTTACCTATCACATCTGAAGACTTCATCATAGCTACATAAATACTGTTTGGTGTATGTATGTTTACTGCTTTTTGTGTCATATAATTCATAGCAAAGTTGTTAACTACATTACTATTCTCCATTCTAATTATTGATTATACATACAAATGGAATGTTTTTGGAAATATTTAAATATTAATCGTTTTTCAACCAAGCCAATGATTGGTATTTGGATGAAGGATGGTTGCTTATAGAAGTCTTATTTAACCATTGAAAACACATTTTGATGTTTATTGATTATTCTTATATAGCGGGTGTGGTTTTGGATATCAAGAGGCACTTTGATTGGTCAGCCGATACGCACTATATATTGTGAGACGATAATATATAGTTTGATGCAGGGTTTAATTCATTCAAACAATACCGCCAATGCGTATGATCTTCGCGTTAAGATGTTCAAGTGCGCCCTACACAAGGTTGCCGGCGTATACATTGTGTGTATACCTCCGCGTTGCAGTGTGTGTGTGTACTAAAGAACACGATTATTAGAAGCAGGAAGTTAGTAATTGTGTTCACACCCAGATGTGTTATTTTTTTGACAAAGAAATCATAATTTTTATAGTTAATGGCCAATCGATAAACATTATTCAGTTTAATTTTGCCATTCAGTTTAATTAGCCATCATTTGAGTAGCACGATATTTTGCATTACAGTGTTCTGAACCTGTACACACTTTAGTATCAGGTGCAGTGTTCAAATTAAGAAAAAAGATCAGGTTTTCTAGCGTATTACCACGTTATGAAATCAGGTTTTCTGCCAATGTTTTTCGGTTGTTCGCCAAAGTAATTACAGTACAAATATTCAAAAAGTATGGTCATCCGACAGATAACCTGCATTGAAATTTAGGTTATCCGCCAGCATTTTTGGGCTTCAGGAAGCCCGGATTATCACTTAATTTGAACACTGATCAGGTGGATACTGACATACAAAGGTCAAGCTGCAGAAAATATGGAGCCAATTATTTAAAATTGCAACATTTCAGGTTATAGTTAGGCCAAAAAAAAAAAATGGTTATATTGGCGTAACGGGCTGAACAAAAATAGGGTAGGTAGGTAGGGATTTTTTTTTTTTTTTTTTTTTTTTTTTTAGCAGCTGGTTTTGAACAATGTTAACCGAGTTTAAACATTCCCTATTGTTTGTTAGAAGTACCCCTCAGTACAAGTCGAGAAAAAACATTTATTTTTTTCATTTTTTTATTTTTTAGGGTCGGTCGGTCGGTCTTTTGTTTGTTTTTTCACTGAAAAAAAGAAAGAAAAGTGTAGGGTCGGGCGCATTTTTAGGGTCGGGCGGGTTACGCCAATATAACCATTTTTTTTTTTGGGCCTTATCAAGATTGAGGTATTAACGCCAAGGTCAAATGCCAATTAGAACCTACAAGTGACATTCTTGGACATATAAAACAATGTATTATGATAATCGAAGGTCAAGTTGTTCAGACCATATGGATACAATTATTTAAAATTGTCACATTTCAGGTTATAGTTACAAAAATTGAGGTATTAACGCCATTACGCCATGGTCAAATATGTAAGCTTTGATAAGAGCCAGTTGTGATTGTAAATTTGGTATGTTAAAAGTTGTAAATAGAATCACAAAATGGAACAAAATGTACCTGTATTTAAGGTATTTAGTTCATATCGACTGCATACACTTTGCATCATCATTAACCAGATTGATGAATTGCTGCGACAGGCATGGTTTGATATGGTTGAGCTGTAGACCATGTTCGCTTCTTGATCTCTCTAGAATAATTTGCTATATGTTGGCCGTGTATTATAAAGGTCATAGTTAATTTAATGCCAGTTTGTCCAGGTCTATATATTATTTATAGAATCATTTTCCTCAGATCCAAACAGCAGTTATAAAGCCAACCAATCATTGCCATGTAAATAGAGATTTGACTTATGCCTCAGCAAGTGTTTTACCAGGTGGTAATAGCGCCATCAACATTTACCTACCACATGTAATGAGTTTCTGAAATGTTGCCTACATATAGCTGTTGTCATTATTAAAATGCAAGTTCATAGATTTGTATGGATGTGTAATGGGTTGATATCTTGCCATATTATAATGTATGTAATATTTGTATATTATGTTTTGTATATTCACTTCTGTAATTTATCTTCTGTACAAAAGGATTGTCTCAGTGAATTGCATGATTTGCTTATCAAATTACTAATTCTTTTGTTTTTATACTTTTGTTTTGAGGTCAAATGTCAAAATAAACAGTTCTAACATCTGGTCTTTATTAAATCAATTTTCATGGAAACCAATGTATTTGTATAACTCCTGACCATCTTAAGAAATAGCTTACATGATTATACTGTAATACTGACCCCTGTGTTATTGTCATGACCAGGGGTTTGGCCATCGCAATTATCAATCGGTTCACAAAAAAAATTGCTTACAACAAGTTTCTTAATATTATGGTGCTTTTTATTTTGTTGAATAGTTTATAATACTTTTGAATTTGTGATGTATGTATACGGTTAATAAATGCTGTTGTATATGATGAAATAATTGACATACAGGGTGTATCAAAAAAATTAGGACTCTGTTTTGTGATGGTTTAATTCTTATTATAATCATTGGACCATGACCAATTTTGTCTCAATGTAAAGCCCAATTAATTATTATGATATCCTGAAAATATAAGATAAATCCGATGCAAAATAAGAAAACTAGCGTACTTTGCGTAAACCATGTTATTTACTGGTTTGTACAATGGGATCTACATGTACAGACCATAACATGGTTTACATTTCAATACGTTATAATAATTGTTAACATAGTAAATAATCTATCAGTCAATAGCAAAGTTTAGTTTGGTAATCCATTTAATTCTGGCACAAATCAATACTGGCTAAAAAAATCCGCAAAACAGATGCATGCATATTCTGTGCAAATTAAAAAAGTTTTGTTAAACAGTTCTCGAACCCACTGTGGATGGTTCATTCATTGAGTAACAAATCGAGCACTTTCATGTTACTCGACTGTTACTGTGTGAATTCCCATTGTACAAACCAGTAAATGACATGGTTTACACAAAGTACGCTAGTTTTCTTATTTTTCATCGGATTGATCTCATATTTTCAGGATATCATAATAATTAATTGAACTTTATATTGAGATTAAATTTGTCATGGTCCAATGATTATAATAAGAAATACACCGTCATGAAACAGAGTCCTAATTTTTTTGATACACCCTGTACATATTACCTTTACCAATAACTTTGAATGGTTTGTCAAACTTTTCTTTGTTTTTCATAAACAACTAACATAAAAGTATGTGTTACTTTTGATGCTTGGGTCTAAATCCAAGTGAGTTCCAAGTTCAGAGAAAACAAGGAGCTTGTAATATAGTACCTCCACACTTCAATATCCCATAGGATCGTTAACAATTCTACCTGTTAGACCACTCAGGGCTGTGTTCGCTTGACACTTGATTGGGGGCAGTCAGAGTATCTATGATTAGAACAAACTGATAACTACATTAATAAATACCATGGACTAGGAATGATAGACTTAACAAATGTATTCAGTATATTTTGTTAATTCTTGTTCTCAATTAAACATAAGAACACTTACAATTTATATAAAGTGTAGTAGACTTACTTAGGTACGCACAGTCCAACCACTTTTATCCGGACATGATAGGACTAAGCAATAGCCGGATAAGTGACAAATCTGGATAAGCGAATTATGTGCATATTAACCTCGCTAATTTTGAACTCATGCTTAAATGCTGTGTCTTTCACTGCGATATACACCGACTTCACTACAAAGTGGAAAGGGTTAATGAAGTATAGATTGAGATCATATAGTATCGTAATTATATTCTGTAATTGACATAAAGATTTACTAGGCTTTCGTTTGAACTATTTTATCTTTCCTGTACCAATTGTACCTTGGATGGAAAAAGGTATGTTTTTGGAAATTTCCTTAATACTATAATCAACCACCCTTGGCCAGTTATATAGATGTTTATAATATGCTTACACATGTACATCTTGTGGTAGTCTGAAAAAGTCGCGACTCATCACATCAAAACAGACCAGTTGTCTCCTGATATGAAAGTTGAGATTTGTTCATGTTAAAGAACTAACTGATAGCTTTAAAGTGACACCTAATTTGTCAAAATCGAACATAGAACACAGGTTTTATACAACTCAGAAGGTGGAAAATTTTATTTATATTTGTTTTCTTCTCAACTTTTGGTTTTTATCAGCCAATGAGCCTTGCTGGCAACTGGTCGGTTTGGATGTGATGGGTTACAAATGTATTGGTTTTTTACAAGCAGTGTTATTAGTGCAAAACACTCACATAAAAATGCAGATAGGGATTATATGATCTTTGCATGGGCGTGAGCTTGCATTATTATACCTGTAACTTTACATAGCATGCATTGGTGTATAAAACATTTTGTTAAATGGCGCTGTGGTATACAAGATCTGTTATAAATACTATTTGACATAATTATATATCATCAAGAGTTGTGTGTGGTCTTTAATTCATTGTCTTTGCTGGAAAGAGGTCTACAATATTTGGGAAAAGTCCTTGAAGCGCGTTACACGTTTTGGACATTATGTACAGATCTTTTTCCTGATCTTTAAATGACATTTTTTATGTAAGAGCTGAAGAAGACATCTTAACCCCCCGGGGTCTACCTGTCTATCTGGCAGCGCTTCTGATTGGTTAATTACAAGATATACTCATTTGAATGACCAATTACGATTCAGCTTTTAAACTATTTCACCCTGATCTTTATCAGAGATACAATTATTTAAACAATGTCTCTGATTGGTGCAATAAATGATGTATCCATCTTTCTGACCAATCGGCCAGTAGTTCTCAGGGGGTTAAAGAACAATTTTCCCTGCTCAACATCCCATCAATCAATGTTGGAACGCCTAGAATAACTGTTGAAGACATTGACATTTTTCAACATTGCACGGGAGAGAGTGGGTGGGTGTTAATTTTCTGTTGTTAATAATTAAGTGTTCCAAGACTTCTTTTCAGGATTGTAGCTATTTAAAACAGTTTATAATATTTTTCTATTCTGTTAGTGAATGTGTCATCCCATAATTGGTTTCCTCACTTTAATGATTCCCAATCAAATCTTGGAAGTATATCACTACTAATTCATCAGGATTCCCATAGATGTTACAACTAGCATATTCCAGATCCCAAGATTGGGTAAACGAGAACCTTTTGAGTGGGGGGAGATACTATAAGCCTGTTTCTATTCGAAAGCAAAGGGGGGTGATTGGGGGTGATGGCCTGTATAGAAATATGCGATCACCCCATATTGTAGTGGTGATATTGAATAGACACAGGACACATAGATTACGTTCTTATTATTTTACTATACTTATACGCACTGCCCTCAATAGTCAAGAAATGGTAATAATTTTGCCGTTGATTGCCACATCCGGGTAATTTGAGTGTAACGCTATGGGAAAACATACAATTTCTTGGTGGCTTTTTTACGAAAAAATGCCGGACATTTCATCCATAAAATGCTTAACACTTTGAAGAGTGGGACTAAGGCTACCAGCTGGCATACTTTGGGGATATCATACCTTTTAAAAGGCCAGTCAGTAATGTGGGGAACACCGATGTCATGCGAAATACGTGAAACTTCGTACTTGCAGATGGCATTTCTCAAAGAGAGTAGTTTTAATCACAGAATAAGTAATTGCAGCTGATAAAATGTGTTTCAAGCTTTCCATTGATATCAAATATGTGGTATTTACCAGGCAAATAATGTGTTAAAAAAAGAAAACCAAGTATACCTTTAGATTTGACCTTTAGTAGGGGATGTACAGCTATGCACAGTCTCACGGTAATTAAACTATAGGGGCATGTACATTCCTATGCACTCCATATGTATTTGTATTTGGCGCGCATATTTAGTCTGCTAAGCAGCAGGATTTAATAGCGCGTGCATGGTTCCAATTGTCATATCGATTGGCTGATATTTACAATAGCATTTGAGACTAATATACCTAAAGAGATAAGAAGCACGGTACTACAGCTATTCATCGCTGTACACAAGGTCCGATGCGGATATTGTTTAGTCAATCGCTAATCGATTATCATCATTCAGTTTAATTTGTAGCACGACCAGTATTATCCACACATTCATTACACTTTTTAAATAACCTGAACGCACTTTAGCATGGGGTGGCTACCGACATACAGAACGTGATATATTTCTAAAATGAATATACATTTATATCGCTATATTTTTGGAATTTCAGAAGAGATATGACAATTAAAACATATTGGGTACATTCTTGGGCATATACACAAGGTATTATGGTAACAACGTTCATGCTAATGCGTTTATATTTAACATGAATTGAGAAACAAATGTTATACTTTAATTCATAAACAAGTTCTTCAAACATCACTTTTTTAGTTTAATTCATAATGAATCTAAATACAAACTATGATATTTGGTTATCACAATACATTGTTTATATGTTCAATAATGTACCCTATAGGTTTTAATTGGCATCTCTTCAGAAATGCCATAATTTTAGCGATATAAATGCATATTATTTCAGAAATATATCAAGGTCTGTGAGTCGGTCACCATCCCATACTAAAGTGCGTTCATGAAAGGAAATTAAGAAAAGTGTAATACACGTGTGGATAACACAGGATTAAAAATAGCGCGCTGCTACTCAAAGGATGAGTTCGTGATACAGATTAAACTGAATGATGATAATCGATGGGCCATCAACTAACAATGTTGCATCGGACCATGGATCGCTGCACATGGCACGTATCCGAAACTAATTAACATATGGTGAACCTTTGATGACACGGTTGCTATGCCTTGTTGGCAAGTGGTTATATAACCTATGTTGCAGACTTCCAATGACTGTTAGAGGGCAGGGGGCACAATTTATACTTCTAATCTATGTGAGGAGGCGGTTATTTTAGTGGTGATGAGATTCCACACGCCACATTATGATTGCACGCTACTTGCGCCCCACGCGTGAACACATGTTTCTCGGTGCTCCCAGAAAAAAGGTCGCGTAGCGTGATGGATTGCTTAGATACACTTGCCTTGCGCATATTTTGGTGAACTTCCGGCATCGCCACCTTTTGCTGTATCAGCACCTTTTGGTGCTGAACAGAAACACGCTAAAGGTGGTTATTGATGGTGATGATCACCAAAATGTGGTGATTGGTGGTGATGGAATATGACCCCAAATGGGTGACTGTTTTGCAAGGAAAACCCTAAACAGGGATGGGTCCCAAATCACACAACAGTGAAATCAGGCATTTTGAGGTAAAAACACTCAAGCTCAAACCTCTGGTGGCGCACCCCTGCAAAACTCATAATTTGAGTTACCTCCACCCCGGGATTTTATGTCCCAGATTTATAATGAACTGTATCATTTGATACACTGCCGCCCATAAGTATTTCTCCCCCTGGAAGCTTGCAAGTTATCACTGTGTTGTCGACAAAGTATTAAACCATCAGACCCAATTACCATTTCATTGTGTTCATTGTACATTTTATACCAATAAATTCATGTTTCCTATTCAGATTCATGAATTAAAAGCATTACAATTCATGATTTTATCGAGCAAGTCAAAAAACCGCTGTAAAATCGCTGTAGTAAATCACCTCATGAATATCAATTAGCTCATTATCGGCAGTGTAACGCTATGGGAATTTTCAACTGAGATCAAACTGCGCATGTCAATTATCATTTATAAAATTCTGCACATGGAGTTTTCCATCACCAGTCGGTCACAATTGAAAATTTCCTATAGTGTTACACTGCCGATAATGAGCTAATTGATATTCATGAGGTGATTTACTACGGCGAT
This sequence comes from Ophiura sarsii, assembly GCA_035610835.1. Classification (NCBI taxonomy): domain Eukaryota; kingdom Metazoa; phylum Echinodermata; class Ophiuroidea; order Amphilepidida; family Ophiuridae; genus Ophiura; species Ophiura sarsii. Next base: position 2,811,149 of record CM069443.1, read on the forward strand.
TTTACATTGGAATTTTGACTTGCCCGATAAAATCATGAATTGGAAAGCTTTAAAATCATGAATCTGAATAGGAAACATGAATTTATTGGTATACAATGTACAATGAACACAATGAAATGGTAATTGGGTCTGATGGTTTAATACTTTGTCGACAACACAGTACAGTGATAACTTGCTAGCTTCCAGGGGTAGAAATACTTATGGGCGGCAGTGTACTTGAATATACACACATACATACAATAAGTATTTGTGATGCGCTATTCCCCGGAGGCTCAAAGCACTTACAAAAAACAAAACAAATAATAATATAAGTTAACATAAAAATATATAGAGAACATGATTAGATGGGGAACAAAATGTCTTGAGACCGTTCTTGAAGGCAATAACAGAAACAGACTGCCGAATGAGTACAGGTAGATTGTTCCATAACTTGGATGCACAAACAGTAAAAGTCCTGTTACCAGCTTTAACTCTTGTCATAGGATACTCAAGTCGAAGATGATCCTTGGAAGATCTTAAGTGTCTATTTGGAACATACAATTTGAAACAGTTTGATATGTACATGGGTGCAATTCCATTCAATGACTTATGAACACCCATCATTGTAAATATTTCCCGTTAAAGATGACGCTTTAGGTGAATTTAGGGGAGCGATGGAACAGGAAAACATACGTTGTGAGTCTTTATATGGTTCTCTGGAACAGGAAAACATACGTTATGAGTCTTTATATGGATCTCTGGAACAGGAAAACATACCTATGAGTCTTTATATGGATCTCTGGAACAGGAAAACATACGTTATGAGTCTTTATAGGGTTAACAGGTAAACATACGTTATGAGTCTTTATAGGGATCTCTGGAACAGGAAAACATACGTTATGAGTCTTTATAAGGAATCTCTGGAACAGGAAAACATGCGTTATGAGTCTTTATAGGGTTAACAGGTAAACATACGTTATGAGTCTTTAAATGGTTCTCTGGAACAGGAAAACATACGTTATGAGTCTTCATATGGTTAACAGGTAAACATACGTTATGAGTCTTTATAAGGGATCTCTGGAACAGGAAAACATACCTATGAGTCTTTATATGGATCACTGGAACAGGAAAACATACGTTATGAGTCTTTATAAGGAATCTCTGGAACAGGAAAACATGCGTTATGAGTCTTTATAGGGTTAACAGGTAAACATACGTTATGAGTCTTTAAATGGTTCTCTGGAACAGGAAAACATACGTTATGAGTCTTCATAGGGTTAACAGGTAAACATACGTTATGAGTCTTTATAAGGGATCTCTGGAACAGGAAAACATACCTATGAGTCTTTATATGGATCACTGGAACAGGAAAACATACGTTATGAGTCTTTATAGGGTTAACAGGTAAACATACGTTATGAGTCTTTATAGGGTTCTCTGGAACAGGTTAACATACGTTATGGGTCTTTAAATGGTTCTCTGGAACAGGAAAACATACATTATGAGTCTTTATAGGGTTAACAGGTAAACATACGTTATGAGTCTTTATAGGGATCTCTGGAACAGGAAAACATACGTTATGAGTCTTTATAAGGAATCTCTGGAACAGGAAAACATACGTTATGAGTCTTTATAGGGTTAACAGGTAAACATACGTTATGAGTTTTTAAATGGTTCTCTGGAACAGGAAAACATACTTTATGGGTCTTTATAGGATTAACAGGTAAACATACGTTATGAGTCTTTAAATGGTTCTCTGGAACAGGAAGACATACGTTATGAGTCTTTATAGGGTTAACAGGTAAACATATGTTATGAGTCTTTAAATGGTTCTCTGGAACAGGAAAACATACGTTATGGGTCTTTATAGGGTTGTATGGAACAGGTAAACATACGTTATGGGTATTTATAGGGTTCTCTGGAACAGGTAAACATGGGAAAACATGGGTCTTTATAGGGTTGTCTGGAACAGGTAAATATACGTTATGGGTCTTTATAGGGTTCTCTGGAACAGGTAAACATAGGAAAACATACGTTATGAGTCTTTATAGGGATCTCTGGAACAGGAAAACATACCTATGAGTCTTTATATGGATCACTGGAACAGGAAAACATACGTTATGAGTCTTTATAAGGAATCTCTGGAACAGGAAAACATGCGTTATGAGTCTTTATAGGGTTAACAGGTAAACATACGTTATGAGTCTTTAAATGGTTCTCTGGAACAGGAAAACATACGTTATGAGTCTTCATAGGGTTAACAGGTAAACATACGTTATGAGTCTTTATAAGGGATCTCTGGAACAGGAAAACATACCTATGAGTCTTTATATGGATCACTGGAACAGGAAAACATACGTTATGAGTCTTTATAGGGTTAACAGGTAAACATACGTTATGAGTCTTTATAGGGTTCTCTGGAACAGGTTAACATACGTTATGGGTCTTTAAATGGTTCTCTGGAACAGGAAAACATACATTATGAGTCTTTATAGGGTTAACAGGTAAACATACGTTATGAGTCTTTATAGGGATCTCTGGAACAGGAAAACATACGTTATGAGTCTTTATAAGGAATCTCTGGAACAGGAAAACATACGTTATGAGTCTTTATAGGGTTAACAGGTAAACATACGTTATGAGTTTTTAAATGGTTCTCTGGAACAGGAAAACATACTTTATGGGTCTTTATAGGATTAACAGGTAAACATACGTTATGAGTCTTTAAATGGTTCTCTGGAACAGGAAGACATACGTTATGAGTCTTTATAGGGTTAACAGGTAAACATATGTTATGAGTCTTTAAATGGTTCTCTGGAACAGGAAAACATACGTTATGGGTCTTTATAGGGTTGTATGGAACAGGTAAACATACGTTATGGGTATTTATAGGGTTCTCTGGAACAGGTAAACATGGGAAAACATGGGTCTTTATAGGGTTGTCTGGAACAGGTAAATATACGTTATGGGTCTTTATAGGGTTCTCTGGAACAGGTAAACATAGGAAAACATACGTTATGAGTCTTTATAGGGATCTCTGGAACAGGAAAACATACGTTATGAGTCTTTTTAGGGATCTCTGGAACAGGTAAATATACGTTATTAAAGAATACATTTGTTGTCATTATTTTTCTATTTGGCCCAATACGTGCACATTTGCATGTAGTGGGCTTTTGCACGTATTGGGCCGTAACATTTTCCCAGCTAATACATGAGTGAGTGGCAACAGCAAAAATTGTCAATTTTTTAATCTTAAATTCTGATGTAAATAAAACAAAACAAAATTCTTCAACACTATTGCGTATCACTTTAAGAATGGTTACAGTCTGAAAAATTAACTAAAGCGATGCTGGAAGATCATCGTGGCAGATATGCGTAATATATTATACGGAAGTAAATTAGTGATTAAAATTAATGAACTTTTCATTTTTCATTAGGTAGCCATCATACAATATTCTATATGAGACGTTGAGGCAAGGGAATGAAAATAATAACCCGTGCTTTACTTTTGTTAACCAAGTTTATAGGAACCCCCTGTACATAATTGAAATGGTTTGTAATTGTGGTTGATCTCCTTTGATAAATAGTGCGTCCTACCACAACGATGATAATACCATTGTTGTAATGTTATAATAGGCTCCAGGTGAGTTAATGTTAAATATAGTATAGGCCTACGTGGTATGCATGAGATGCTTTGTTGCTTCTGCACGATTTAAGCAAACAACGAATGATTAATTCATTCTAGTTCCTTTTTTAATTCAAGTATAGTCAGGCAACATATCTGTGGCCCACAGTACAGTTTCGATCGTCTGCATGTAACCATGCTAATCAGTGGAGCTTTGGGTAAGATCATTTTAATTTCTTCTCCATTAGCTTAATGTTCCGTCTTAAAATTTCTGTCGGATTTGTACTAACATACAAATCCGCCATCGTCAGCTGTCAGTCACTCAGTCATAGGCGTGCGCAGGATTTTGTTACCCCGGGGGGCTTAAAAATAAATGTTATTGAGTATGACTAATCAAAGCGGTGCGAACGGCTATCTGCAGTAACGCGGACAGAGGGGAATTTAGGAATTGGATTTTTTTTCTTCAATTTTCGAACCCATTTGAGGCGATTTGGTGTGTACTTTTGACCAATATTTTATTGAAACGCCTTCACTTCATTTCCAATCAATATTAGCTTATTATCCATATCGTTCAAAATTTTATTTTTCCCTTTCAATTTTGCAAAAACAAACAACACGGTGTAAGGTTTTGAAATTGCACGGCTATGTATAATATCATTAGGTAAGCGGCGCGAGCGAGTGGCGTGAGCGGCTCGTTTTGCTACGTGGATGGGGTCTGACTAGTATACATTTTTAATGGTCCCGAAAAAGGTTCCTTGGCGCGAATTGGGTTAAATGTTTCAGTATTGAAGCTTACTTGCTTCTTGTTACGCAAGAATAATGATTAAACAGTGAAACAAATTCGCGCGGAGCGCGCAAACTATGTTTATTTTAACACTTAAAAGATCCAGAAAACGTTTCTGACGCCATTTTGTTCAACTTGACTAACAAAATATTGAAAATAATTCGGGTGGAGCGCTTAAAGATTGGCTATTGTATATATAAAATAAAAAGGTTTAGAAAAACGTTCCTGAAGCCATCTTGTTAAGCTTGAATAATAAAACATTGAAATAAAGTTGCGCGTTGGTTAATTTAACACTAAAATGATCCTGAAAACGTTCTTGAAGTAACCTTGTTAAGCTTGATTCTTAAACCATAAAACATTGAAAATAATTCGCGTGAAGCGTGAAATAAATTGCCTATTGTTGCACTAAAAAAGGTCCAGAAAAACGTTCCTCAAGGCCAAGCCATCTTGTTAAGCTTGGATAATACAACATTCAAACTAGGTTGGGACGCTGAAATGGTCCTGAAAAACGATCCTGAAGCCACCTTGTTAAGCTTGAATAATAAAACATTGAAATTAATTTGCGCGTAGCGCCCAAAGATTGGTTATTTTAACACTAAAATGGTCCTGAAAACGTTCATTAAGCCATCTTGTTCCAAACGCGAAAAAATATAGTTTTCTAACAAAAATGGTCCAGAAAATGTTCCTGAAACATGTTGTTATAAAGCTGGATAAAACCAATTCGTTACCTCGTTTGTCAATTGAGGTGTGTGGGGTGGGGGGGGGGGGGGGGGGGGGGGGCTGCTGGTTACGCCACTGACTGGTGGTGGGGGAATGTCGTTTGCGGGGATTTAGAGGGCCGAGCTCCCCTCCCCTCCTCCTCTCCCCTTAGTCCCTTCCCTATTATTTCCTCCCTCTGGGATCCCGGCCCGGGAGAAGGCTTGAGCCCCAAAGCCTGTGGACACGCGCCTGGTATGCATGCGTAAACGATTCTCCAAACACACATAAGGCTTACTATGAAGTTAAACTTTCGATCTCAACACAAGAAATAATTACCTGGAATTTTCAGGTGTTGTTACACCTTTCATCAGCAGACTAATGACTCGACTTGACCTTTTGGAGGTGTGACGTCAGAATCGGGTCATAGACTCTTGGTAATTTGTACCTGCCCCCGTCTTTGTTGAGTGATGGTTGGTTGGCTCTGATGTAAATTGCCTCCTTGACACCTCTCTCAAACCAACGAGGATCCCTATCCAAGATCTTGACTTTGTCTAAGTCAACGCTGTGTCCTGGCGACTCAATATGGATGTGTTGGGATACCTCGGACGAGTGGAACTAGGACGCCTGTGCTCTAGAAACCGTGTCTTTAATGAGCGTTCGGTTTCTCCGATGTATGACTCAGAGCAAAGACCCCGGGTAGTCTGACCCTGACAAGGGATCATATACACTGGGCTGTTCTTCTTCTCAGTTTTGTCTTTTGGAGAGACCAAAAGTTGGCGTAGTGTGCGCGTGGGTTTGAAGTAAGCGCGTATCCCGTAGTTTCCGAAAATCCTGCGGAGAGCCTCTGATGTACCCTTGATATAAGGCAACACTACGTGTCCTTTTGTCTGTTTCTCACTGTCTTTAGTTTTCGGTTTGACCTTACCCTTAGGTTTGTGGACACGGTCAAATGCCCACTTCGGGTACCCACACTTGGTCAATGCTTTATAAACGTGCTGCTTCTCTGTTGTGATGTCAACCTGGTCAGTGATGACAGTCAGCCCTGTGGTGTAGCGTTTGAATAACACCCAAGCTGTGCTGGACAGGGTGATTTGACGAGAAGTTCAAATATTGATCCGTGTGGGTTGGCTTCCGGTAAATCCTTACGTCAAGGTTACCATCTGGTTTAATTACTGTCAGTGTGTCTAGGATGGCTAATGTCCTGTTGTCTTCACCTTCTGTTGTGAATTTGATGTCCGGATCAATGGTGTTAAGATGATCAGTGAACTCTTGAGCGTGTTTGGTCTTTATTTTGATGTGCGTGTCGTCGACATATCTATACCACCATAATGGTGGATGGAGAGCAGTTTCGATAGCTATCTGTTCCAGATGCTCCATGAAAAGGTTGCATACGATAGGCGAAACAGGGGAACCCATCGCAGCTCCATGGATCTTGTAAGTAGAATACTCCATTGTAGACGAAATATGTGCAACGCAGGCAAACCTCAAGAAGTTTTAGCACATGTTCAGAAGTAAGACGGGTTCTATCACTGAGGGTGGTGTCACTTTCCAGGCGCGAGCGTATGATGACTAGCGCACGGTCGATGGGTACAGAAGTGAAGAGCCCTGTCCAGTGGCGTAACCAGCGGGTGGGGGTGGGGGGGGGGGGGTGGGTGTGGGGGGGGGGGGGGGGCTGCCACTTGGAACCCTTGCCCCCGCTTGCCCCCACAAATGAATCATGGAATAATGATGGTACAAAGTAACAGATGATAAATTTACCTCCTTCATATAATTCAAACTCATTCCATTGTAAACAATCTTCTTTAAGGGAAGAGCGACTCTAAAGGGAAAGTGAAAAGGAAATTGAAAAACTTACTTCACACCCTTTGAGAGCTACACTGAGCGTAAAGATTGGGATGAAAGTACCTGGGTCAGACTCAGAAGGATTTCCCAATATATGGAAATGAAGGCAAGAGAGTGAGCACATTGGCTATGTAGCCACTCTAGTTATAGCGAATGATTGTGATGATTTCCTGACGGCAGCGTAATACTAATAGGTAACATCGCTTTGATCTGGATGAAAAGGCGCTATATAAATGATAGATATTATTTTTTTAAATTATTTATTAGTATGCTATGAACATCATTCCAACACCCACTTTGACAAATCGCGGAAAAATAATCGGAAGTTACTCTATGGGACATAAACAAAGTGTATAAGAGACATGTCAGATCAATGTAAGTACGTTATTTGAACGTTTACCTATATATCTATATATATCGTTTGTGTCATTTGCAGCGTTGGTGATCCTTAAGTGGTGGTTTTTTGCCACCGTTGCTAGCCAACAGATAGATAAAATGAGAGTAGCCGGAGAGAAAGGTTCTAAAGTTGTCGAAGCAACGGTACAATATATTCAGCAGAGCAATATATTCCCCGATGACCGGAACATCCTACGCCGTATTGCATTCGTTGAATCTGAGGATGGAGATCATGCTAACACCTACCGTGATGGATATGATGGTGGTATATGGCAGGTAACACGGTTCAAACACGCTAGTCATAAGGGTCGCTAGTCATACTAAGGCTCACTGGTTATAATGGTCGGTAGTCATAAGGGTCATAGTCGCCAGGGTCGCTCGTCATAAGGGTCCTTTATCATAGTTCAAATAAAGGTTCGTCATTCATAAGGGCCCTTATAGTTATAATTGCAAAAAAGGTCTGTTAGCCATAATGGAGAAAAAAAATTCGCTCATCATAATGCGAAATAGATTCGCTAATCATAGAAAAAGATTCGCTAATCATAATGCGAAAATAAACCACTAGTCATAATACAAATAAAGGTCCGCTATTCATAACTAAAAAAGGTCAGCTAGTCATATATATTAAAATAGGACCGCTAACGAAATATGACAATACATGTTAGTAAACTAGTGCCATGTTGGTTTTGCTTGCAATCTTCAGGTAGATATGTCTGGTTTTCAAGATACACAGAAAGTAGGTTCTCATCCGAAACTCACGTCTAAATTTGACGCCATTCGCCAGGCGTTTAATATTGACTGGCCATCGGTGACGTGGAGTGATCTTCGCAAACCACTTTACTCGGCAATTGCAGCACGACTCTTTCTATCCAATATCGGGGAGGCAATACCACCCAGTGCTGATGTGAAAGACCAGGCCAGGTACTGGAAGCAATATTATAACACACCTGCTGGCGCTGGTACAGAACAAAAGTTCATTGACGACGTTGCTGCTTTACAACAAAGTAAGTAAATCGTATTGGGAGGGATTAACAAGATGAATGTTGAGACTCATCATCTGTTTTGCTTTTATGCGTGTTATTTGTTACGTGTGAATCTCATGAATCTCGTAACCAAAGACAGATGAAACCACCATTGACTATTTGTTCACGATACAGGATACTCCGTTGCTGGTGTTGATATCACCTTTGTTTTGGATGGCTCTGGTAGTATTGGCAGTAGCGACTTCCAAAGATCTAAAGAATTTGTGAAACGTCCCTTGTCACAATTTGATAGAGATTTGATAGCTATCAAAACTCTATCAAATGAAATCCTATATAATTGGGACATTTATTTGATAGACTTTTGATAGGAACCTATCAAAAATCTATCAAAAAAAAAAAAAAGTCTACATTTGATAGAAAAGCTATCAAAAATCTATCAAATTTAACTTTGATGGATCAGATGTCCCAATTCAATAGGCATTTGATAGTTCTATCAAAATTATATCACATCTGCTCTATTAAAACCCTATCAAATTATTTGATATACATTTGATAGTCGAACATCAGAGCTTGCTATATCAAAACTCTATCAAATATTCTACCTACTGCCAGCGAGCTTTAGCATCTCTTCTATCAAAACCCTATTAAATTATTCGATATGCATTTGATAGTGGAACACTGGATCTAACTATCAAATCTCTATCAAATATTCTACCTGGTACAGCCAGCGAGCTTGGCATCTGCTCTATCAAAACCCTGTCAAATTATTTGATATACATTTGATAGTAGAGCACTGGATCTTGTTATCAAATCTCTATCAAATCTTTTACCTGGTACAGCCAGCGAGCTTGGCATTTGCTCTATCAATATCCTATTCAAGTATTTGATATAATACCTTCAGCAACATTTTGCTTTTTTTCAGCTGGACAGAAAATCCGAAAGCCATGTGGACAATAGATGCACCCGCAAAATTAACAATAACAAGGGTTGATTCATAAACGTACATAGGACGAAAGCTGTGTATTATCGAAGCTTGAGTTATGTAAAAAACCCTTGTCCGGCAGCGAACCTGTCAACACACAATTGTATTATAATGAATTCCCGTCGTATGCAGGGCAGACCTAGTCGTAAGTCTAATCACAGACATTTGGTTCCTTCGCAAAAGTATCCGTATGAGCCTTTAAAGGTCTCCAGAAATTGCCAAAAGATATGTCCACATGGCCCTTGTTTGGTGATGGTGAGGACTGTCATTTCGTTGTATACATGTACATGTATGTATGGCAATTACATTACAGCAAACCCACACTTACACTTACACTTACACTTACACTTACACTTAAGATTTTATGGGTAAAAAATTATAGGCGTAAGCCTTTTAGATTCCCATATCCATTTTCGGACCAATGTTTGTCAAGTTGGTTCTTGAATTGATTCGTAGATTTGGCTTTCACAACTGAAGGAGGGAGTTTATTCCATACATCTATGACTCGCTGTGAGAAGAAACGCTTCCGCAATTCCAGCCCTTTCGTCAGTTACTTCTTGAAAAGTTTGAATAATAATAATAATATAATAATAAAACGGTGCTTCTAAAGCGCCTCCCACCGAAGTCTCAAAGCGCATAACAGATAACATAACAACACTGAAATTACATTACAATATAAGAATAATACAATATGTTTTTTTTCTCTTTCACAGAACCATTATGTTCTGTCGTTTATTAAATCATATTCATATACTTCAATTCAGAATCTTTCAAAATTATAACCACATTATATAAGTCATATATATTAATAAACACAAATATGTACCACATAGAATACACTGTTCTTATTCTTATTTCGCCACGTTCCCTAATGCATTGAAAACAGAAGAATAAATACATGAACATTACAAATACACACCATTCCACCTATCTCTCCATTTATCTACAGTATTATTTTTAACCGCAATAAAGTTCTCGGTATCTTTATAAGTCTTCATTATTCTAACAAAAACCATATAATTAGGTTTGCTATTGTCCCATTTGCAATTGTATATGTAATATTTCGCAAACAGTAAGATGAAATTATATTTTATTTTATCAATGTCCACAAAACCCAAAATTATATCTCTCGCATTAAGGTCAAAGGAATTTCGTAAGATACAATTTTGAAACTCGTTCCAAAAGGTTGTTAATCTAGAGCAATTCCAAAAGAAATGTTGAATGTCTTCTATTTCTAGATTACAGAAGGTGCATAGCTCAGAATTAACAATACCCATTTTTTTCAGTAGTTTATTTACCGCCAAATATCTGTGAAGAATCTTGTACTGAAAATAACGAATCCTGGTAGACAATGTAGCGATCAGCGGAATTAAATACACATCTCGCCAATTCAAATCCCATTCATTGAAATGATCAGCCCATTTTAATTCACTGACAGGTGTTTTTATAATCCTCTGGGTACATTCCTTATGCACTAATTTACAGACTTGTTTAACATTCGTAATCTTTAGGACAAATTTCTCTTGAGAATTGGTATTATCTTCCAATTTAACAGTCTTGACAGCCCTTTTCCATTTTTGGGGAATAGCATCCACAAGAGAGAAATAGTCAAGAAAATTTATGTTCATATTGAATTTATGCTTAAATTGGGTCAAATTCAAAATATCACCATTGAACGACAGCATATCTTTAAAACACTTTAATCCTTTATAATACCAGTTCTTCCAAAATAACACTCTATTAGCGATTCTCACTCTAGAGTTATTCCACAAAATTTCATGATGATAATTCTGGTCATGATTAGTATAGACAACGTGAAACCAAGCAGTTATTACCTCGTATATGAACTTGTTCTTAATGTTCTTTAGACTATTGTCACTAGGATTAAGGTTACAGTACCATATTAGATTACCCCCAAATGCAGCAAGTTCTTTTTTATAGAAGCATTTCCAATTACCTTTGTTCTTATCATCTAATAACCTTTTGACCCAAGCAATCTTGAGCCCTTTGATCATGGATGGAATATGCATCATATTTAAACCACCATCATAATATCCAGCAATCACTGTTTTTCGGCTGACTTTATCTGGTTTATTCGACCAGATAAATTTGTATACTATAGTATCAAGGTTTTTCAGAAAAACATCGTTCGGGTTAGGTAGTACTGAGAGCAAATAAATCATTTGAGAAAGACCCAGTGACTTGATAATTGAAATTCTTCCAATTGGCGTCATATCTCTCATTGACCAAATTCCAAGAATGGTCTTGAGCTTCTCAATTTTTGGAACAAAATTCAACTCAAAAAGATTATCCAAGTTTGCATCAAAAATAATACCAAGTAATTTAACGTGACTGTTGCAAAATATCAGCCCAGTGTCAGTTATATCTGGAGGGTTGTCTCTGAACGAGCCTAGGGCAAGCAGTTCCGATTTATCTAAGTTAATTGCAAGACCAGAATACTTTTGAAACCTATTGAGAATTTGAATTGATTTTCTCAAAGAGTTGACATCATTCAAATATAAAACAGTATCATCAGCATAAGCGCTGATGGTGATAATGTTATCATTAACCATAATACCATTAATATCCTTATCATTTTTAATAAGTAAACTTAACACTTCACTACAAATAATGTACAACAAAGGACTGAGAGGGCATCCTTGACGGACACCGCACCCTAAATTGAAAAAGCTTGAAGAGTTACCATTATTTATAACACAAGATGAGATATCAGTGTATATAACCTTTACCCATTTGATTAAATCTGGTCCAAAATTAAAAAAAGTAAGTGTCTTCAAAATAAAGGACCACTCAATTTTGTCAAAAGCTTTACGAAAATCAATCAAGAACATGAGACCAGGTAGATCATTTTTGTTTAAATCGTCAATCATGTCTAACGCAAGACGAACATTTTCCCCAATGTATCTTCCAGGAAGAAAGCCAGTTTGATCACTGTGAATAATATCTGGTAACACTATCTTTAAACGATTGGCAATACATTTCGTGAGGAGCTTGTAGTCCGTATTCAAAAGTGAGATGGGCCGCCAGTTTTTCAAAAAGGAAGGATCCTTATCAGGTTTTGGAATGAGATTGATTATACCTCTTCTTTGATCTGCAGACAGCCTACCATTACGGAAAGAAAAATCGAAACTATCGATTAAATTTTTAATGATATCATTAAAGAAAAATTTGTAAAATTCAGTTGGCAAACCATCAGAACCTGGGGTTTTGTTATTAGGCATCGTTCGCAAAGCACTACTACATTCTTTAATAGAAAGTCTACCTTCACAACTCATTTGGGCTTCATTGTCAAGTTTAGTGGCATTAATGTCCACCAGCAAGTCGTTCAAGTTACAATCATCAGGTTCACATGAAGTATAAAGCTGTTCATAAAAGTGCTTCTCTGCGTTAAGTATATCATCACTATCCGTGAGAACGTCACCATTCTCCAACATAAGTTTTTTAATAACCTTGCGCTTCTGATTTCTTTTCTCAAGATTGATGAAGTATTTTGAGTTCCTCTCACCAAATTCAATGTGGTTAGCCCTAGATCTTACAATACATCCCTTTGTTTTGACCTTATACAATGTTTCTAAATCAGCATTACGCTGTTTTATTTCATCAGACAAGTCATTAGTTGGGTTAATGGAATACCTCGATTCAAGATCATTAATATTTTTAACCAACCGGCTCTCCTCCTTTTTCCTTGTTTTAGAGATATTAATGGAATATTCAATACTGATTGTTCTAATTTCACACTTCAAAATAATACAATATGTGGATGAACATGCAAAAAACATTGTAAACAGGGTAATCAATCATCAAAAGCAATTGCGAATAAGTGTGTCTTAAGAGACGATTTGAAATGGCTAAGAGTTTTACAGTTCTTGATGTGAAGCGGAAGTTGATTCCAAAGTTCAGCTGAAGCATAACGAAATGAACGATGACCATAGGTTAAAGTTGACACAGAGGCACTGATAAGTTGTTGTTTTGAAGCCGATCGTAAATTTCGAGATGGTTCGTATTCATGTATGAGTTCTTGAAGATAAACCGGTGCCAAATTATGGATGCATTTGTATGTTAAAACAATGATTTTGTACATAATACGGTATGATACCGGCAACCAATGAAGCTTCTGAAGTACTGGTGTAATGTGATGAATACCAAGGTGATCATAATAACGAGTGCGTGTAACAAGCCTCGCAGCAGAGTTTTGTATTCTCTGTAATTTTGCAATGTGTGAGTTCGGAAGACCATAAAGGAGGCTGTTACATTGATCAAGGCGACTCGTGATAAAAGCATGAATAAGTATTTCCGTAGATTTTTGATTGAGAAAATTCCGAATACGACCTATCTTGTATAAAGCAAACGAAGCTGAACGACAAATATTATTTACATAGGCATTCATTTTAAGATCACTCTCGAAAATTACTCCGAGGTTACGTGCACTTTTTACAGGGTGTATGGGAACATTGGCAATTTCAACAGGTGATAAATGAGAAGAGTTTCTGAAACGAGAAGTAATATGAATAACTTCAGTTTTGTCCTCATTTAATTTTAAATCATTAGCATTAGACCAGGCCTTGATATCATTAATACATCTTTCAAGTTTGGTGATCATTGAATGGTCAGAGTTTTTCAAAATGACATAAACTTGCGTATCATCGGCATATATCATTTTTCCGCAACCATGAGCTTCAATAAGATCTTCAAGTGGCGCGGTATACAAAGTAAAAGATAAAGGGCCGATGACCGATCCCTGAGGAACACCTTCAAGTGGTACATGAGGTTTAGATAGAGAGTCATTTATGATAACAGATTGTGTACGATTCATAAAATAAGTTTTAAACCAATTCAAGGTAGTACCGTTAACACCATATCTATGAAATAATCGATCTAGAAAAACAGTGTGACTAATAGTATCGAAAGCTGCGGAATAATCTAAAAGTATTAAGACAGCTTCATTGCCTTGATCAACGGCTAACAATAAATCATTATATACACGTAAAAGAGCAGTTTCTATACTATGACAAGATCTATATGCAGATTGCGTTTTACCACAAAGTTGGTTCAATGATAAGTAGTTGTGGATTTGAGATGCACAAGCACGCTCAATGGTTTTTGCAAGAAACTTAAGGTTGGCAACAGGCCGATAATTTTTCAAAATCTCACAATCCAAATTTTGTTTCTTCAAAAGAGGAGTGATCTGAGCAGATTTCAAAACATCAGGAAATTGACCACTTTGAAAAGACATGTTAATAATTTTAGTGATGACTGGTAATAGCTCATCCAAACATTTCTTAAGCAACCATGTAGGAATTGGATCAAGACTACAGGAAGTCGAAGAAGATTTCATGATAATATCTCTAACTGAATCCTCTGAAACCTGTGAAAATTCCGAAAATGAAGAATTACAAGAATCAAAAATTGGAATAGAAACATCAGTGTTTGATGAGTTTTTAAGAATATCCTTGATACGTTGAATTTTGTTTGCAAAAAAGTCAGAAAAATGTTCTGCAAGGGAAAGATCGGAAGTATCAGATGGTAACGTTTTGGATACCTTTGGTGTGCACAATTTGTTGACTTTTTGAAACAGTTGCTTTGAATTGCAGCCTTCAAATTGTTTAGTATGATACGCCTGTTTTACCTGTTGTATCATGCGCGTATACTCATAACTTTGATCTTTAAAAATCTGCTTGTCAATTTCAAGTTTAGATGCAATCCAGCGTCGCTCAAGGCGGCGTACATTCCGTTTCTTTTCACGTAACTTATCATTGTACCAAGGTGCATTTGGACGACAAGTTATAGTGCGAGTTATTAAAGGCGCATGTTTGTTTTTTAGATCATTTAAAACATTATCATATTGACAAACCAAATCGTCTAAATCAGTTGAAGGAGATTTGTACAAAGACGAATTCAATATATCATGTCGAAAGACATCTAAATCTATATCATGCAATTTACGTAAAGATATTTTCATTTTTGCTGGCTTTGGTCGTGCAATATTTAAGTTACATATAACAGCAGAGTGATCAGACGGCAAGTAGCTAGTAGTATTAACATTTGAAACAAAATTATCAGAAGTACATGTGAGGATGAGATCGAGTGTGTGACCTTTATTATGTGTTGGTCCAGTAACATATTGTGTGAGTCCTGATGAGATTACAAGATCCGAAAAAAGTGAAGCTTCCCTATCATTAGGGTCATCAACGTGAAAGTTGAAATCTCCAGCGATGAGTAGTAAACCAGGTACAATTGTAATATCCTCCAGAAAAGTAGAAAATTCATGAAGAAAAATTGGCGCTGAATGTTTTCCATCCTCTGTTGTTTGAGGCCGATACAAGATGACTAGTCGAAGGGGTTTCTGGGATTGTGATGTTATGGACACATCAATATATTGAAATGAATCAAACGATTTAAGATCTGTTCGGTGAATTTTAAAAGTTTTCCGAAGACATACACACACGCCACCGCCACTTCGTCCAATACGTGGGATGTGGTGTAAGTCATAATTTGGAAGGGTTGTAGTAAGATCAGCAATGGGATGATCATCACGAAATTCACCTGTTAACCAGGACTCAGTGATGGCCAAAATGTCTAGTTCATGAGATAGAATTAGTTCACATATAATCGGGATTTTATTCTTAATTGACCGGGCATTCCACACAGCAAAGTTAACTTGGGATGAACCGGGGGGTGAACATGATGAAGATGATGTTGAAGAAGTTGTGTTTGTGGATGGAGCAGGAATATCCTTTATTTTCAGCAAATGTTTTAGTCTACGACTTCCACCTTTTTTACCTCTGTGTTTACGGCGATGTTTACACTCAAGGCTCTGAAAAATGCCAAGAGATTTGATGTGATCCAGGAGAGAAGGAGATAAAGCATGTTGTTGTGGGGCACAATTAAATTTCTGAAGTTCATCACGATGATAGGAAATAGAGTTAAGAGTTGAGTAGGTTGTTGCATATCTTAAGTCATTTTCAATTTCAGGTCCAGGATTGGGATTGATATCACCAGATATCAATAATTGTAGTTGGAAAGTTGAAGATGAGTTGTCATAATACGAAACTCTGGTTTTCAAATAACTCTTATGTTTAAAGCACTGTCTGGGTTTAAATTTATATGCACAGGTTACAGTAGATTGTAGAGTGGGGTTGTCAACAAGCGATCCAGACACTATAATAAAAATCAAGGTGATCATTAATAATGCCATTATGTCCCAGTAGCTTATAGTTCATGATCACACATCAGCATAATATATACAAACAGTCAAGAGTATCAAGTGGAGATATAATCCAGGGTGACAAGTGGCTCCACTCAAGGGTATAGTCCAAGGCAAAGCAACATAGCAGTGTATAGTAACTACATGTAGTAGTTTTAGCATTGTGTATTATTCCAAAAAGATGAGAAGATTTCAGATACGTTTTCACTGATTTCTTGAAGATAAATCCACATTAAAATCCATAAAATGTTCAGAAGATTCCAGGAGTGATAACAAACATGTCAGTATAAAAATTAAAGTAGTTCCATCACCAAAAACAGTAAAAATAGACAAACAAGACAGAGAGATGAGGAGGTCGCTTGTTAGGCGCACCACCACTCATCACCAAAAAATTGAAGTCGTTCCCCCTTGTACTGGTGTTATGTGATATGGTGAAAAGCTCATCAGGATCGATGCCCTCCAGTCTGTTGAGAATTTTGAAGACTTCAATCAGGTCTCCTCTGGTTCTTCTTATTTCTAATGGATAGAGCTTTAGGTCCTTCAACCTCTCGCCATATGGTTTGTTTCGCAGACTCTTTACAAGCTTAGTGGCTCTTCTCTGGACCTTCTCTAGCTTCTTGATGTCACCAATCTGATAGGGGTTCCAGGCTTGAACACAGTATTCGAGATGCGGACGGATGTATGCCTTGTATAAGATGGAGAAACTGTTGCTGTCAATATATTTGAAGGATATCTTTATGATTCCAAGACTGCTCATCGCTTTTGCTGCTGCTTTGGAGCTTTGTTGAGAAGGTTTACAACTGCTTGAGATTATCATGCCTAGGTCTTTTTCTTCTTCCGTCTTTGGAATGATCTGGTCTCCCAAGTGGTAATCTCTCTTGTTGTTATTTGTGCCCATATGCATACTTTTGCATTTGGTAGCATTGAAACGTAGCAGCCAGGTGTCAGACCATTCTTGTTGATGATTCAAGTCCTGTTGAATTGTTTCCTCTCCACTGTTGTTGTTTGTATCTATTCTGTGGTAGATCTTTGTGTCGTCTGCAAACATTTTGGTGGTGGATGAAACGATGTCTGGTAGGTCGTTTATATATATGACGAAGAGGATTGGACCGAGGACCGAGCCTTGTGGGACACCACTTATCACATCCGCCCATTCAGAACGAGCATGTCTCACTCCAATATGTTGTCTTCTGTGACTGAGAAAGCTCTTCACCCATTCAAGGATTCTACCTGATATGCCGTACGCCTCGAGTTTAGAAAGAAGCCGTTTATGAGGTACTGTGTCGAAGGCTTTGGAGTAATCCAAGTACAGAATATCTATGTTGAACCCCTCGTCTAGGCTACTGGTTATGTCTTCAAGTGTGGAGAGTAGGTTTGTCAAGCAGGATCTGCCTTTGATGAATCCATGTTGTTCCTTGAAGAGAAGATTACTTTTATTCAAGTTCTCAACAATGACATCCCTTACTAACGACTCCATGATCTTACAAGGGACACTGGTTAGGCTGACGGGTCTGTAGTTGCATGCTTGTTGTTTAGATCCTTTTTTAAATATGGGTGTTACTCTTGCCTGTCTCCAGTCGTCAGGGGTATAACCCTCTTCCATAGACTTTTTGAAGATAATGTAAAGGGGTTGTGCTATCTGCTCGCTGCACTCTTTTAGTACGTGTGGGTGTACCTGGTCAATCCCGGGTGATTTGTCTGGCTTGAGCTTGTCTAATTTGGCTTTGACATCTTCTACGGTGAAATCAGCATCCTTGACATGCTCCCCTATTAGTTTCCTATCTGCAAGTGAGGGAGGGTCCCCATCCGGCTCATTCGTATACACGCTCTGGAAGAAGTTGTTGAGGATGTTGGCTGTCTGATAGTCGTCCTTTGATAGTTCTCCATCTTCAGTTTCGAGTTGTGTGATGCCGGACTTAACCTTCTGCTTGGATCTTACGTAGCTGTAGAATGCCTTTGGTTTAGTCTTGAACTGTTTCATAAGCTGTTTTTCGTGGTCTGCCTGAGCTTTTCGTATTTTCTTGATGGTTCTGTTGTTCTGTTTGGCAAAATGCATGCTGCGCTGATTTAGAGTAACATGGTGGCCAGGTCAATTGCAAGAAAACGATGAGTAAGATGTCCACATACTCGCCATGAGTTATCTATATACTAATTTTCGGTCCTTCGCTTTATTAGATAGTTCAATAATAATTTTACACTCGCGTCCCTCTTCAACTGAAAAAGCGTGGTAATTGCGCCTCTAATACACGAGCTAATTAGATAGTTCAATGCCCGTTTTTTCCCGTTTTCAGACATGCGCAGAAAGGATCACATGTGAAAATCCGAAATGTTGAATTTCTTTTACTCGGGTAACTACTGTTCGGACACAAATTGTGGTTTTCGGAGTGAGTGATGACATATGGTCTTCACCCAAAATATTTTCTTCAGGGATATAGCTACATTTCTGTATATGCGGCTGTTTGTTATTCTTAAAGATCGCATAGTAACAAGCATTTATACGGGACTATACGTCCGACAAATAAAATATTTTAAGAAATTTTCTAAATGTAAACAACAAACTCTTACACAGATCTTAAAGTGACACTTCCACAATGGTTATATAGGCGAACGCGACGTTTGATACCGATAAAGAAACTATAGCAGTACCATGCCATCCGTTGTTGTTGCTGCGCGTTCGCGTTTAACATGGCGCACGCAATACGGCGCACACGTAATGACGCAGACAAATTGTGTACGCGTTTGTGGTGTTGTACTATGTTTACGGGGCAGGATGAAAGCAGGTAGTCCGTTGCTCCGCTGTGCATACCGTACATACAAGCTAACGGGAGCAAGACACAAACAAAAAATAAAGCCAAGGTATATAAGACCTTTATTTTAATAAAGAAACGGGGAGCAAGGTGCAAACCGTATCCATGATAACATGTATTAATTAAAGTGACATGATGACATGAAGTAGCTGAAAGGAAAATACATTTGATGGAATTACTCATGCAGTTGTAACCCCATTTGATGAAGTCACCCTTGCAAGTCACCACATTTGATGAAGGAGTTACCCATAATACAGGTAACTCCATTTGATGCAGTCAACCATGCTTCCGGTATTATAAATATGGATGATTAATAAATGTTTTGACTTAAACCAAAGATTTTCTAGTACAGGGATTATGATCTCTATTGAAATGTAGAATACCAACTGATACTATGTGTGTTTCATAGCACCTGTATAACATGGCATGTTTGAATAGAGCGGTGATTAGTATGAGCATTGATAGTCTCTTGCGACAACAGCATGGCCCTTGTAGTGGCTGTTGTGACACAAAACTAACGTTAACAACGAGATGGCATGGTGAAAGTGTAAATACTTCTCACAATTTCAACATTTTAAATTATCACATACATTCACCGTGTCCGATTGATTTTACTACATGTGTGATAATTGTACATAACTTCTCCACCCAGTGTTTTTATAGAACTAAACTCGAACCCACGCGCACAATGGATAATGTGTGCATATTGTTCAGATCGATACTAATATATGCAATCGTTCAGGGAACGAGAGTGAATATTTATTGATGACTTGTTCTTGAGTTATTTCATGACAGGGCTAAATACTACACGTTCTTTATCTTGGTCCGAAACACACATAGCTTCAAACAACTTGGCGCACATAAGTATCCCTGTACTAGAAATTTATTGCTTAAACATGTTATATACATTTGATTAATTGAGCAGTTATCACCTAAAATTAGTTATGTGTAAATTTGGTCGATACCGCCGCGCAAGGCATGGCTGGTCATGAAGCTTTGGGCTGGTGGATTAAGGGGTTGGCACACATAGTGCTCAAATACAATCATGGAATGGTACAAGTGATCTTGAAGATAGACTCCGCCGACCATAAATATGATAAAACTAAATAACCGACTATAGAACTAGAACCCACTAAACGCTCAGAACGCAGGCCTACTGAATAACCTGGATACAGTATGTGCACATGGGCAGTGGCGGCACCACCATCAACATTTTAAAGGGGAAAACGGGGGTGGGGTGGGGGACAATAAAACAATCTGGAGGGGGGGGGGGGGGGGGGGGGGGGTGGGGAAGATAAAACACTTGGGTGGAAAATTCAAGCCTTTTGGATTTTATTGTAAACAGTCCTGAAATTAGATTAATTTGTTATAAATCAGACATTTTGGACCAATTTAAAGCTAATTTTAAGTAACTTTGAATTTTGACATTAAAATTGAACTTTTTTTAATTATTATTTGGGGTACAAAATGCGTAGGGACTTAAACTGTGGGAGAGGTCACGACTGGTGGCATTTCCCCCACCCCACCCCTCGGGGCATACCCCTACCCGGTAGCGATTATCTTTTTCGTACATGAGTTTAACCAAAATAAGTTAATTTGTTTAAATATGTAAAAAATCGTTTTAATCAGTGAATTTTGCTTTATTTCGTATTAAAACGGAATAAATAAATTTGGTTAAACTCATGTACGAAAAAAATGATCGGCACCCGGTAGTGCCGCCACTGCACATGGGGTAGGTTTACCTAAGGTCACATGGGGTACCCACCCAGATGTGGCCTATAATTATATTAAGGCAATCCAGATACTCTTAATATTCTAAAGTATTCTTATTAATCCACGTAGGCCCTAACCTATATTGGATCACTTAAGGACACATGTAGTATCTTGGTTATTAAAGTATATGGGGGGGGGGGGGGGGGGGGGGGTACCTGAATAATCAAGGGCACCATGCAGTGGCGTAACTAGACTTTTTCATTTGGGTGGGGGTGGGGGGAAAGAAGGGGCAGTGACTTGAAATGGGGGGAGGTGCTCCTAACCCCCCCCCCCCCCCCCCCGCTGGTTACGCCACTGGCACCATGTGTTATAAATGGCGTACTTGGATTTCTTAGGGGCATACAGTATATATGGATTAAGGGCACTGTGGCACCAATGTCAGTATTAAGGGCACAGGGTACATGGAGTATCAACGACATACTCATGCTGTTTTACAATACCCTCATCCTAAATTTTGATATGACTAACCACCCGCTATAATAGCTTCGGCACCTATCTGCGCTTTCCCATTATGAATTGGATAATAGTCAGGCACATTGGTATGGATATAACGCCGGCACGTGCGGAACCTGGGTTATTAAGCCACCTGTGAGGGGTTGGGTCTAGCAAACGTCGAGTACTTGGATTAGGAACATGTATTATTTAAGAGCACATTGGGCCTATAAGCTCATGGTGTATTAAGGACACCATGTCACTTACATTATATTAAGGGCACCTTAGGTACCTGCATTATTTAAGGACATGTTCTTGATATTTATATAAACATTTATAACGCTTTGAAATTACTCAACTCTGTCTATTTTTAAGTTAAGATAAAGTCCACCAAAATGGTATACAAAATAAACTGGTCTTTTATCCTTTAGAACAATGTACATCTAAAATTGTTCGTTGTAGATTGATTACTGACATTTCTGTCAAACCAATTTGCCAAATTTTCTGGGAAAGAAAATTTCCAGATTATAATTTTGTATGGGAGACCATTGGGAAAAACGTACCGTCCCACACCAATGAAGCAAGGCTTATAACTTTAAACTGGAAAATGTTATGTAATATATATCCTACAAATATTCTTTTAGAAAATATGGGAATAGCAGGGAGCAATATGTGTGAAAAATGCAACGAGAAAGATTATTTAGAACACTTCTTTTTTAACTGCAAAATAATTAGAAAGATATGGTCAGAAATAAACAAAATGGTTACTAGGGAAACAGGAAAAACCATTAAGATATCTCTTACTGATGCCATGTTTGGGTTTTGTAAAGGAAACGATAAAGAAAACAAGTATATAAATAGACTAATTGTAATTGCAAAGCTTTGCATAAGTAAATACAAATATGGGAAACACCCAAATTTGATATTTTTATTTGAAAAAGAATTGAATATAAGAAAATTGTTAAAGTTATAAAGGCTTGCAATATTGTGTGTTGAATGGTTAGACTATGAAATGAAGTAGAACATAAAGAAATGTTGAAAGTGATTTTTGACAATTTTGAAGCAAATTAAGTACAAGTAATATGCCATGACATGATATGTTATAAAGAATTATGTTAGATATGTTTGTTTTTGTTGTTTTGATATGTTTCCATGTTAAATGTAAACGTGCACTATCATTATGAAGACACAAACTATATGTAAACCCGTAAATTACGAGAATGTGACTGTTTAATTTGATTAAAAATTTTAGTCAAACTTAGTCTTAAACGCAAAACTTATATGCGCTCGGATGATTATAATTATAAGTAATTATACTTATAATTTGAAATTTAAGTAAGTAAATCTTAAGCTTTGTTTAATATAACTAGCGGGACGCCCGTCCTTCGGACGGGCTCTCCCGCTAGGGAGTAGGGCATACCAGATAGAACACCTACAAAATGAAACAACTTAAAGTGTTGGAAATCTATAACGAACACATAGGAATAGAATAATATTTAAAACATTTTTGTTTTAAATCAAAAGGTTTTGTATTGAGTAGGCCTAAGTAATTCAAAAATGTTCATATTTCAATTAAAACATTTGAAAAAGACCCCCGCCCGCCCACGCCCCGTGGCATAATTCAACTCCAAGGCCTAAACCTTAACCATCTCCCGTACCCCACCCATCCCTCCCCCGCCCTGTCCCCGCTCCGCCCGCCCCCACCCGTGGCATATCCGTTACGCAATTTAGCATCACATTTCTTCATTAACCCCCTGTCTCCCACACCACATTACATCATTACACACAACCCCCATTCGTCACCGCCCGCCCGCCCCGCCCCGTGGCATATCTCAACCGCAAGGCCAAACGTTCCCCGCCCCGCTACTTATCTCAACGCCAAGGCCTAACCTTAACCATCTCCCGTAGCGCGGCGTATTTCTCCAATATGTGTCCGCCCGCGTGTTACATACAGTATCAAATCCCACATCTGACACCATCGTTACCCACTTTAATAATACATTTCTTTATTTCTTTATTAACCCCATCCCAAACCACATAACCCTAACATAAGCTAGGCCCTAAGGGTATCATTACACACAACCCCTAACCGTCACCGCTCCCGCCCCGTGGCTTATGCAACCCCAAGGCCTAAACCGTAACCAACTCCCGTGGCGCAGCGTATTTCTCCAATATTTGTCCGCCCGCGTGTGTAGGGTGCGTGGGTGTAGTGCGTGTGCGCGTTTATTTTGCATGGCGCATGGCGACGCGTTATGTGCTACGCGCGCCGACTGCATGGTTACAGTGTACGCATGAGAAAAACAAACATGGCCCGTAGAAATAGTCTCAAAAGCCGGGCTGAAATGGCTTTGGATTTCCCGCTTTTGCTCATATCTCGATCAATTCTGTACGGTTTTCAGCCATTTATAGCTTATAACACTCACATTATAATCATCTTTTATCAGTGCAACGTTCACGGCGTTTAGTTGCAAACTGAGAGAGCCTTTTATGGATACATACATACATAGTCACAACATACGGCAAATTATAGTAAGATTTGAAAATAGAAGAAGAAAAAACCCCAGAAAAAACAATAACACCAAAACAGCTATGGGCAAACACGATGAAAAGCATATGAAAATGTGTTATACGTGTTATTGATATGAAATGATGAAATTATGAAAATGTGTAAAAAACATGCTGAAGCATATGAAAATGTGCTATATATGATATGCAATGTAAACATGCTGAAAAGCATATACAAATATGTTATGTAATGATATGCAACGTACACATGAAAAGCATATGAAAATGTGTTATACATGTAATTGATATGAAATGTAAACATGAAAAGTAAACATGCCGAAAAAGCATATGAAATGTGTAAACATGCCGAAAAGCATATGAAAATGTGTACACATGCTGAAAAGCATATGAAAATGTGCTATACATATGCAATGTAAACATACTGAAAAGCATATTAAATGTGTTATGTAATGATATGCAATGTAAATATGAAAGCACATAAAAAATGTGTTATACGTGTAATTGATATGAAATGTAAACATGCCAAAAGCATATGAAAATGTGTAACATGCTGAAAAGCATATGAAAATGTGTAAACATTCTGAAAAGCATATGAAAATGTGCTATACATGATATGCAATGTAAACATGCTGAAAAGCATATGAAAATGTGTTATGTAATTATATGCAAGGAAAACACGATGAAAAAGCATATGTGGATGTGTTACACATGTATTTGATATGAAATGTAAACATGAAATGTGAAAGTTATGTGAACATGAATGTAAACATGCCGAAAAGCATATGAAAATGAAAAATTGCTGAAAAGTATATGAAAATGTGCTAAACATGTGTATGATATGCAATGTAAACATGCTGAAAAACATAGGAAAATTTATTATACATGTATCGATAATGTAATGTAAACATGATGAAACTATGTGAAATGTGAAAATTATGATAGTGATAAACAATAAAAGATTAAAAAAAACTCTGTCTATTTTGATATGACTAACTGCCCGCTATCTTCGGCACCCGCGTTTAATTTACTTGAATATGATCAAGTTAGGGCACAAGGGTATCTCGATATAACGGCACATACAGTACCTAGATCATGTGATACCCGATGCAATATTAAGGGCACCTGTGGTAACTGGAGTAGGGGTTCTCTATAAATACAAAACGAGTGGAAAGAGTGGAAATTCACTCGAAAAGGAGTGAAGGGAGTGAAACAACCCGTTTTAGAGTGGAAAATGTCCACTCAATAAAGTGGAACATTGTCATATAGAATCCCTTTCACTCCTTTTAGAGTGTTTTCCACTCAAAAACGTGTTGTCCTGCGTTTAACTCTTTGAAAAAGTGGAAAACCACTCTTTTACATTTAGAGAGTAGGGATTAGGCTACTACCTGCATTTCAGGTCACATGGAGACCTATATCCTGATGAGGTACCTGGGTATCTGGATATTAAAAACACAAAGGGTATTATATGGGCCTACCTGGATTAAGGCACATCACATATCCCTTGATTATCAAAATGCACCTGCGATATTCAGATTATTGAGGGCCCGTCTGGATTATGTAAAGGACATGTTCTTGATATTGTACCAAATTTTCTTACGCTTTGTTTACTAACCTCCCCGTTATCTTCTAGCGGGTTCCGCGCGAAGAAATGACCATCAACCTGTATAAAAAAGAAAAAGGACAGCGTGAACATTTATTACACATTTATATGACACAGTTTTATTTGCTTTAAATTGTTAGGCAAACAAAAAAGAAGGTTTGTCTCAAAGCTTGCGGAGGCTTCAAAATCGGGCGACGCGCGCGGTTTATTGTCTTCCATTTTTTTTTAACATTTTCTTATTTGTGTGTCAATTTTTATTCTTACTATTTTTAAACCGTTGACACTTTCTGATATTGTTTTTTCTATTTGAAATGAATATTGTGATGTAGTTGTGTAAAGAACAATTGTGCAGCGTTTTCTGAAGAACTGAGTCATGTAAAAGTTTGAGAAAAGGAAAATCTGCCGATATTTTTAATAAAAACTCGAAATAAAAATGTGAAGGAAAAAAATGATTTTACAATTTCCTGCATTTCAGACGCAGTATTTTTGGCATTTCAAAACTGCGCACGCAAGCTTTGAGACAAGCCTATTTTGTTGGCCTTATAACTGTAGTTTAAAGCTGTATGAGTCATTTGCGAAGAACGAAGACCATGGCTGCGTGAGTTAAACATTTATGTAGCCTTCTGGCCTTCCAGGCCTATATTTATTTTTTAATTTATTTATTCGTAAAACGCTTTCAAAACAGCGGCACCCACCAACAGATGGTGGTGCATCCAACGAATATAAAGTAAGATACATCAAAAGAAAAACAGTGATACAAACAAGAGAGATAAGAAATCATACACTCATGAAATCATGAGAATTATATAAGTTATATACCACCCAATTCTGATAGTCCAATACAGTAGTAACTGTAATTAAAGTGCGTATTATATTACAGTTTTACTGTGCCTGTCTGTGTTATAACACGATAACACGTGTTACAGTATATTACAGTGTTACTGTCCCTGTGTTATAACACGCAAACGGGCTATTGCCAGACCAGAAACCCCGCTAGAAACGCTATATTGCTCACTTGCACGGAATAAATCGCAATAACACTAACGAAAATAGTTTAAGAATGTTGGATATCCGATATTTATTGTTTAAGATTGTTGGATATCCAATATTTATAGTTTAAGATTGTTGGATATCCAATACTTATAGTTTATGATTGTGCAATCCTTGTTTTTACCTCCCCGACCACCAACCCCTGAGTGTTTTGGCATATAGTTATGTATCAATATCATTTTAACAGTGTCAAATATAAAATACATATACTGTACGTATTTTATATTTGTACGTATACTGTCATTGTCAGTGTTATTGCGATTTATTCCGTTGAGGGCGCTAACACCCTGTAACACAGGACAGTAACAACTGTAATATACCGTAACACATGTTACCGTGTTACATAACACAGCAAGGTAAAACTGTAATATAATACGCACTTTAATTACAGTTATTACTGTTGGACTATCAGAATTGCATATACATAGAGATGAGCTCATAGAGTCCTGACACGTGGAGCGTGATATATTGATTAATGGTCATTATTACTTAATAACACTGTCCTACATGACCATGCACGTTTTAAGTATGACTTACAAATACATCAAAATGTCTATCGATTAATGCGTTGCATGAAGAGTTATTTACCAACGGGGTGACAGACAAACAATTACTACCTAAAATTTGACACAGTTTTGCATCATCACTTAGATTTAAAAAATTCCATACATAAGAAAAGGGTTAGAGCCAATAAAACATGAGTTATAGTTTCCTGTCACCTGCTCGCATTATGATTCTTTTATTCGGCTGCATTTTGTATCGTAAATTTCTACCCAATCAATATGTTTAAAAATAAATTCAATAACTTTTCCGTGCGTTTGAATGAACATGTATAAGATGGGTGATATCTTATGGGGGTCCGCAAACAAACACTACAAATACAGATACTTGGAGACGCAAACACAGAAGTTACTCTAGATGATTATTTATTAGAAGATAAGCACTTTATTCTGACGACTGGCGTGGAGTATGGAGACAGTAAAACTGACCTCTCTCTGTCTTGAAACATGGGATCTTATAGGGCCTAACAGGTTCCGCCTCCTCAGATGGAACCGCCTCCTTTTCTAGACCCATAGGCTTTCAGAGGTATCAGATGGGCCTAAGGCCATCCCCCTCGTCTAGCCATGAGTCTTGATTGGCTGGCTCCATCTTGAAGAGGTAACATCTGAGAAGCCCTCTACGACCCACCTCTCAAGTACTCGATAGGGTGAGCCAAGTAATATGACCAGGACATCTTTGATGACCTTCTTACAGTACTTCCCCCCCCCCCCCCCCCCCCCCCCCTAAGCGACTAATGGTCCCCATTAGTGACCGGATGTGTAACGAGAGTCGGGGATGTAAGAGGGTATCGAGATGTACGTCCTGTCAATCACCAAAACAAAATTTCATTATTATATATATATTATTAAAGAGCAATCATAAAACCCAAATTAAAACAAAGATGTTATGCCTGTATATGTTCGTCCAAATTGAATACTGCCAAAACGTCAACTATTTTCCGTTGTAAACTCGCTCTTTTTCAAAAATTCTGAACTATTTAAGCATATTCATTTGTATGTTTTCGAGAATTTTTTTTTATCATGAACATAATAGTCTAATAGTTTCTTTAGGCTAGACTCCGGAATCTTCATCTCGAAATGTTCAGCCTTTATCGTCTAGCTTCAGGAATTCTTGGAAGTTTAGTAGGTAGCATTTTGTTTTGCTTGCTAGAACCTTGAATTTTCCTATTCAACAGCACCGGTTCTGCATTAGCTTATGCTATTAACATGTTTAATCATGCTCAAGTTTTGAACCTCAGGTTTTAAAGACCTGAAAACACGGGTTCAACTTGGTTTTAAAACTCAAACAAATGAGATTTTTAATATGAAGAGACAAATCAAAGCGTATAACCTTGCGTTGACAATTTTAATTTTTGGTAACTTGGAATTTTAAATTCCAAGATTGAATCAAGGACCGAAACTAACCAAAAGCAACTAGCTAGTCAATTGTATTATTTGTTTCTGTTGTCAGTCTATATAATACAATTATGGAGACCATTTTAGAGTTCGACATCATCCCGCGCTGCAAGACGGATGAGCTCTCCGATCTTCATTTGCTTGCGGTAGTTCGTCGTTGTGCTTGTACTTGTAGTCCGCTCCGTCGTTCCGTAGAACACCCGTCGATGATCTGCCATCTTCTCTGTTGACTTGCTTTCTCCAGTCGATGATGTTGGGATACGTTAGCTGTTCCGATGGTCTAAGTTCCCACACTTAACTGGCAATTTAACGTAAGCTAACGGTCAGCTCCAAGATGAGCTGATTGGAATAAATTAGCTGTTCCGATGGTCAAAGGTTCCACGCTTTGACTGGCAATTTAACGTAAGCTAATTATTGTTAAGTGCAATACTCAACAATTTTACATGTTTGTTTTAAACAATGTAATATAGTGTTTTACTGTCTTTGGCGGCCCAGCACCAAAATGTGCATTATTTTGCACTTTAATTGTCACCTTCTGGAGGGCGTCTTCGGCACGGCCCGCTGATTAAATCATTCAGCAATCGTCATCTCCACTTGTCCCTGGGTCGCGTGCCGGAGTGTAACCTACAACGTATTACTTCAGTGGCTTGGAGTCATCTTGCTATGTGCTGAACAACGCGAAGTCCTACCTTCCCTCTTATGACATAGGTTGGTCGGCGAACTCGTTGATAATCGACCTGCCCGAGTATGAAAGGTACCTCGCCAGGTCGAAAATTGGAACGCCGACTCACACGTGAGTTCTGAGGGAAGGGTATCTGTAGTGGACAACATAAACTCAAATAATCATAGTTAAGAGAGAGTGCATGTAATGATCTTAAGGTGTGCTGGCGGCACTGTTAAATATCCTAACCCAAAATCTTACTTTACTTTAACAGTACATTTTATGATCTTATAATACTGATCACTCATGGATCATATATAGACTGTTTAATACAGGGATGGAGGTCTATAGAAACCCATCCATGTATTTAATAACCCTTCTTGATATCAAGGGTAAATAGAGCAAGCAAGGCACTTCATAATTATTGGCTTTGCATGCATAATGCGGTTGGCTTAATACCACCGTCGGAGCATTACATGTAACTTATTTATGTATAAACCTGCATTATTATTAATTTTTTTTTCTTCTTCTTTCTTGTCTTCAATACATTTTCCCTTTTAATTGGCTGTTTATATACCATGAACTTATGTAACAAGTTCAATTCAATGTTATTTTGATATTGGTCACGAGAAAAAAATCCAATTGCCATTTTTGTATTATTAATTAATTTCTTCTTATTTTATTTACTTTCATCGCAGACCTGTTTTCAAATAATTCAAAAAAATACATAATGGTGATTTGACTAATTGTCCAGGAAAATAGTAATTTATGAATAGACAACACCTATAGAAGGCTTGAAATCATCATTATAATTGGCATTGTTAAAGTTGTCTAATTATTAGGTAACGTCTGCTCTGAGTATCGTATTCACAGTTCACCTGTGCTATAGGCACACGTTACCGTTTTACAATGTTTCTTAGTTATTTAGTTATTTAATATATAAAAATAGATATGTAAAAATGAGGTAAACTATGGTTAGCGAAAATGGAATAAAGCGAATTAAAGTATGAGCCAAGGTTGGCTAGTCATTCATTCAAGGGCCAGGGATGAACAGCAACGAAAGTAGTAATAGAGTTCATGAGAGAGACATTCGAGTGATGTAACAGAAATGGAAGCGAAATTTGAGGATGAGAAGGGTGCTTTCACGTCCAAGTTCAACCTATTCCAGAATGCAGCAATTATAAAAATTAAAAGGGAAGGGGAAGGGGCAATTGTTGCGGGGTCTTACCCCGGACATTTTAGGAGAAGATTGAATGAGAGAGGGAAGAGAAGGTACAGTAGAAGAGAAGGCAAATTCTTTAAAAATTGTATCTAGAAGGAATAGAGTATATAGAAGACGGTGACAATATGGAGAGTGTGTAGAAGTGTTACATGTAAGTAAGTGGATGAATGGATACTAGATCAAGATACTTATACGTGTAAGAACAGAATGAAATTATCAAAATCACAATGTGTATACCCGTGAGTGAACCGGTGTCAGCAATCGGCAAATTGTAACCGCAAGGACCGTATACCCAATCAATATTGATATTCTGTATAGCAAAAGATGTTGCAAATTTTAATTAGGACGACCAATGGTCGAATATTATATTTTCTTTAATTAACAAACGCGGACTATTAGCACGTCAAATAGGTCTTACTCGTAATTACGGCCGTGAAATTACTGAAGTAGCCCAACCCAATTTCTTGGTACGGAGGCAAAATTCTGGTTTTAACACACATAAATCTAAGTGATGTGGAACACTTCTAAAAAAAAACGTATGTAAAAAATAAATGGTCACAATATCTTTTGAAGAGCCTCTGACCACTCTACGCGCTACCATGCACTGACACGTTGAAACAAAAGCATTCTACCGCCGCGTTACCTGCTGCAATACATCTGTCTTCCGCATGTTCTATGCTAACATGATGTACGAAGTCAGTGTAAGTAAGTGGTCACCCATGCCATGCCATTGTGTGAATCTCGCCTACTATTAGTAACTATTTATTTTTAATGTTACTCCACCGACGTATATTACTGGAGACCTTTGAGGCCCGGTCATCACCTGAAGGCGGACCCAAAATATAATTGTATTTATCTTTTAGTTGGACTTTTTAATTATTTATTTTTAAACAAAATATCCCAAAGACAAGCATACGGCGATTGCGGAAAAAAAACTTAACTATTACAAAGTTCGGCACACAACAACTAACTACATAAGGTGATTAATAGAAGATCATCCGGGTACCGCTACCGACACTTAGAAGATATCAAAAGAGTGCACTCGACACACGAGAGCCTGTTCACATCATTAATCTAATTATAGCTAGAAAAGAAGCAAGAGTTAAAAGAAAGATAAACTGAACTAGTTTATAGCAAGGGAAGAAGTTATAGTATAAGAATTATAGATATTGAAAGACAAACTTATAAGTTGGAAAATCATTGACATTGACCTACCTATCCGCGGTGACCGCGGTGGTGTGTCGGGTCTTGGTAAATCCACATTGTCCGCATTTGGTGTTACCGTAACGGACAATGGGGATGGAATGTGGGGGAGGGGGGTAATCGGGTCATTAGATAACTTGATATCATCATCTGACCATTGTGCCTTCGGTTTATACCCAGAAGGTGTTTGTACATATCCTCTCATCCCTTCAATTTTTACAATTTGTATATTGAATGAGAAATGTTGAACCATCTCAAACTCTATAGGTGTATTATAGTACTGCCCACCCACGTCAGAAGGAATTATGGGACACATAATATTGGTTTAATTTAAACAATTGGATAACATAAACATGTCATTTCTCTAATCCTTTTTTACATTTTCTGCACCAGAGAGACATTAGATAACCTTAATATTTAAGAAGAAAAAAAAGATAAGTAATTGCTTGAAGAAATATGCCTATCCATCTTAATGTAAATGTCAGTGTTAGAATTATTGGTAGGCCTATATATCTTAATGTTAAGTGTTTAGTGTTAAAAATAATATAGTAGCAGGCCTATATTTTAATGTACAAAGGTTATTTGTAAAGTATATATGCATATCCACATATCTACCGTAGAATAATAATTCATTTAAAAATCAAGGATTAGGAGTTTACCTAGGCTACTAGTATATAATGTGAGAGACTAGATGTCGCCCAACTCAAGGGTGAATTTCATGAATATAGCACTATAATAGGCCGAGACCTACCACGATTTCAAGTGTATTTTGTTACAATGAAAATTAACAATGAATGCCTATTTACATCTTACTGTTGAAAAGGTCATTCGTAAATGTATATATAAAAAAATCTATTGTATAATAATATTAATAAGTACTATAAAATTCAAGAATTAGAAGTTTAACTACTATTAAATATCGAGAGTGAATTTTATGAATATAATACTTTACTAGGCCTGGTTGGGTGGTAAGTTTTTATGGTTATACTTATACCACAATTTAAAGTGTATTGTCACAATCCTAGTATTCCTACATGACAATGGATGTTTATCAAAACGAGACGTCCAGTCTCTGTGATTTGAAAATAATCAGAGTTTATGATAATTAAGTCAGCCGATAAGGGGAGCACTAACTATTATAAGTATTTTAGGCCTATTGGTTATTGAATAGATAGGTACCTATAAGAGACTATTACTATGGTAAGTATTTAATTATTTTGTTTGTGAGCGTACAGGTAGGTAGTACGAGGCAAACAGCCATTATCAATATATAATAACTGGTACTAAAACTCAGATTATACTTTCAATATGAGACTAACAACTCGTATCTACCCCCGAATTGTGCGGATTATCTAAATATAATTGTAGGCCTATTGAAAATTATAGTAGTGAAATATCGTCGTTTACTAGAGACCACTGCAAC
The DNA here is from genome assembly GCA_035610835.1 of Ophiura sarsii. Classification (NCBI taxonomy): domain Eukaryota; kingdom Metazoa; phylum Echinodermata; class Ophiuroidea; order Amphilepidida; family Ophiuridae; genus Ophiura; species Ophiura sarsii. The sequence continues at coordinate 2,844,316 of CM069443.1, forward strand.
TGGTAATAACAATTCAATTATGCTGAGTGTTATTGCCTGGGTCGCCCAATAACTAAAGTTACTTTAAATAAATTAGGCTTATAAAACTCAACAAGTACAATGGGGACATACTTAAAGTAGGGAGTGGAATTTACCCATGCTATCAAAACACTCGAATTTATTTCAACAACTTGATTTCACAAGGAAAACGCCCAAAATTGATATTGGTGGGTGAGCGGAAATTCTGAGTCTTTCTAACCAAAACTGTATCAGCCAAAAGAAAAACCAACAATTTAGCAGGTAAATTTGTGGCCTAAATATATGACAAAAATATATTACTGTTAGGCAATATCCTACAGCAATATGAATAGTAGCAAGCAAGAAGACTAAGTATGGAGTGCAATCAAACAGAAAGCATATAAAACGAATCAATCAATTCCCACACATAAAATTGCAAAATATACACTTGGTCTATAGTGAAACTGAATTTCAGCAATACATATTTAAAATAACAACAGAACTTGTTGGACCTGAAATTCAAAGCATCAATTTCTCTCAACCATCAATTTTATACGTTCATGGATATTATGCTGCAATATGAAAATATCGTCTTGTCTTATGTTATACTATCTAAATGATACCACTACCACTGTAGGTCAATTTTATATATTTCTTAGGACTTGTCGTACGGTTTCAATATATGGCCTATTAAAAATTCACAATACAATATCGATACTGCTATTAATACACTATTATACCTACACTCTCAACGCGGCAGGCGTCTGTAGACGACATTACAACTAAATGCATAAAAATGTTCCAAAAAATGTCAACATAATGGAAATTTACCACCACATTCGGAATCACCATGCTAAATGCATTGACATTAGTATGAATATTACCAGCTTTGGTTCATGGGTCAGTCCTTTTATTTTAAAATCATTTTTATAACCAGTCCCTGGGCAGAAAACTGCTAATTTTGCGAACCATTTAATTGCGCAAAAAAAAATGCTAGTGCTTAAATTCGCGAAAATAATTACCTAAAAAAAAAAAATGTCAGTATATTTATGACAAAAAAAATGTCAGTATATTTATGACATGTTTGTATGGTTTCGAATCACAAAATATAAGTATCCACAAAATTAGTAATGCCCTTGACAATTCACACAAAAAAAATAACCACCTGCAAAATTAATTTATCACTGCATTTCCAGATTTGGAAATATAACCTGATTTCCAGATTTGGTCATTTGCCTGGACTGCTTAACCACGACGATCATTTGGGCAAGAGGCTAATTGATATCCATACATCAGACGACATAATGACTTGAAATGCAAACTTCAATACATCAATTAAACTAAAATTAAAAGTGTGTTACTAGCCTGCCAGCATCCTAAGATCATATACATATATAGCACTTACTCTTATAGATTCATGTTGTCGGTCGTTCCTGGCTGTTGATGATTTAGCCCCATGTTGGCACACCAGTATAAGATGGGTGATATCTTATGGGGGGTCCGCAACAAACACTACAAATACAGATACTTGGAGACGCAAACACAGAAGTTACTCTAGATGATTATTTATTAGAAGATAAGCACTTTATTCTGACGACTGGCGTGGAGTATGGAGACAGTAAAACTGACCTCTCTCTGTCTTGAAACATGGGATCTTATAGGGCCTAACAGGTTCCGCCTCCTCAGATGGAACCGCCTCCTTTTCTAGACCCATAGGCTTTCAGAGGTATCAGATGGGCCTAAGGCCATCCCCCTCGTCTAGCCATGAGTCTTGATTGGCTGGCTCCATCTTGAAGAGGTAACATCTGAGAAGCCCTCTACGACCCACCTCTCAAGTACTCGATAGGGTGAGCCAAGTAATATGACCAGGACATCTTTGATGACCTTCTTACACATGTATGGCCGAGATTAGGGGCGGGAATTTGATGTTCCGAAAATAAACGGAACAAAAAACGCTACATGCTATACCGCCCTCATTGTCACAGCTTACGTGTTCTTGTGATCGGATCGTTGTTGTTAGGTGACCGTCAACAAACAAACAAACAATCGGGTTTCGGATGATTTGTTTATTATAGATTATATAGGCATTTATTAGGCTATATCTTGCCTCACGTCCCGTACGGAATAAACCGTGTATAGCTACAACGCATTTTAATTGGTTTGAGCATGCGCACTTGAGTTACGGGACGTCTAGCAAGACATTGCCATTTATGATGCCGATTTAATAGTAAATACCGGTTACGGTAGGTAGCCTTAATATAATGTGAACCGATCGACTACATCTCGTGATCGTGTGTACTATTATAAGTCAACCAAGTCACCAAAAACCTAAGCTAGGCATGTTCATAGAATTTTGAAAATAAATTTATCTCTTTGAAAATGGATTACATGGAAACAAAGTACTTTACAATAAAAAATGATGGTTCAACCTTGTCTGCAGGCTGAATAATAAAAAAGTTATAACCAAAAGTAGTTTAAGTCATGCACATTTTAAAACCATTTTAGGTAATTAAGGGTTTACTTTCATGATGTCTAGTTGCTTGTGTGGGGTTATTTAGACATCGGTGAATACACCCTAGCCACAGCGCACTAAATGTATTTATTTAAAAGAGGTAAACATGAGTTTTCTACATATTTTGGTCAAAAATGTCGCCCTCTATAGTCAATGATATGAACATCCCTACCTAAGCCAAGAACATGACTGTATAGCCTAAATAAGTTATCCCAATTATTATATACAAATCGTCGAGTCGTACTCCTACTCGTATTCCACGCGAGTCGGTGGAAAAAAATGATTGAAAACAAATTGGCCGGGAAAATTGGGAAGGCAAAGGACGGGAAATAAAGGGAGAAGAGGAGACGAAAATGGAAGAGAAGGAAAGGTAAAAGGAAAACGGACAGAAAGGAGAAAGAAAGACAGGCAAATTAGTTAGAAAATTGCAGTTTTTCACGCCTCTATAGTCTACTGAACGCCTCGCCCCCTCTCATTTATTCCAATGAGAAACCATACCCATGTAAATATTGCGACAAGAGTATCTCACAGCCAAGTGATAAAACCAGGCATGAAAGGATTCATCCCGGGGGAATCATACCAAAGAGAAACCATACCCATTATTACAACAAGAGTTTCTCACAGGCAAGGTATAAGACTAGTATTACATGAAAGGATCCATACTAAAGAGAAACCATACCCATGTCAATATTGCAACAAGAGTTTCTCACAGGCAGGGTACAAGACTATTCATGAAAGGATCCATACTAAAGAAACCATACCCATGTCAATATTGCAACAAGAGTTTCTCACAGGCAGGTACAACACTAATGAAAAGATTTATACCAAAGAGAAACATACCCATATATTGCAACAAGAGTTTCTCACATACAGGGTACAAGACTTCATGAAAGGATCCGTACGGCCAAAGAGAAAGAATACCCATGTAAATATTGCAACAAGAGTTTCTCACAGGCAGGTGATGAGACTATCATGAAAGGATTCATACTAAATAGAAACCATACCCATGTAAATATTGCAACAAGATTTTCTCGATGGTTGGTCACAAAGCTTCACAAGACAAGGCATGAAAGGATTTATACCAATGAGAAACCATACCCATGTAAATATAGCGACAAGAGTTTCTCACAGGCAACTGATAAAGCAAGGCATACCAAAGAGAAACTATGTAGGCAGGCCTACATTACAACAAGAGTTTCTCACAGGCAAGGTATACTTGAAGACTATTACATGAAAGCATCCTACAGAGAAACCATCCCCATGTAAATATTGCAACACGAGTTTCTCATCGGCAGGGTACAACACTATTCATAAAAGGATCCATACTAAAGAGAAACCATACCCATGTAAATATTGCAACACGAGTTTCTCACAGGCAGGTACAAGACTATTCATGAAAGGATCCATTCTAACAAAACCCATACCCATGTCCATATTGCAACAAGAGTTTCTCACAGGCAAGGTACAAGACTATACATGAAAAGATTCATACCAAAGAGAAACCATACCCATGTAAATATTGCAACAAGAGTTTCTCACAGGAGGGTACAACACTATTCATGAAAGGATCCATACTTAAGAAACCATACCCATGTCAATATTGCAACAAGAGTTTCTCACAGGCAAGGTACAAGAATAATGAAAAGATTCATACTAAAGAGAAACCATACCCATATACAGGCTGTATCAAAATGATTTGTACTCTGATATGTTCCATTTTCAAAAAAGCATTAAAAATATAAAATCTCTGATAAATACAATATTTTTGATTTTAATAAATAGGGAATTATGTCAACTTATTGATCTGATAATCTGAAGATAATTGGCTGTTGTTTCTGACCGCTATTGTCATTCAAATGAAGATAGACGTAATCATGGTTTTACTCGCAGCAACGCAAATTTAATAGGTTCACTGCACAAACTCTTTATAAGTAGTGAATATATGAGTGCAGTCAGGAGGAACTTTGAATTGTGCGCTTCAGATCTAACGTTTCGATGAAAATGATGAAAACACCAATATTCCTTTAGAAGCTTGTAAATTCTGAAAAAAATGTTCGATTGTCGTAAATCAAAATTCTTAGAAAAGATGAAACTTCAATAATTTTGCATATAGAAGCAAAATGGTCTAAATGGTTCGTAACATCAAAAAAAAATTCTGAAAAACTGATCAGACCACGGTACAAATCTTTTTGATACAGCCTGTATTGCAACAAGAGTTTCTCACATGCAGGGTACAAGAATATTCATGAAAGGATCCGTACCAAAGAGAAACAATACCCATGTAAATATTGCAACAAGAGTTTCTCACAGGCAGGTGATGAGACTATACATGAAAGGATTCATACTAAATAGAAACCATACCCATGTAAATATTGCAACAAGAATGGCTGGGCACAATTTGCTTGAGTCTGGTCCCTTCAGGACCCAAGCGTGTGTCTGTATGGACCGACCGTGTAAACAAACAAACAAACAAACAAACAAACAAAGACAAGGCATGAAAGGATTTATACCAATGAAAACCATACGGTTATCCATGTAAATATAGCGACAAGAGTTTCTCACAGGCAACTGATAAAACAAGGCATACCAAAGTGAAACTATGTATAGGCCTACATTACAACAAGAGTTTCTCACAGGCACGGTACAAGACTATTACATGAAAGCATCCTAAAGAGAAACCATCCCCATGTAAATATTGCAACACGAGTTTCTCACCGGCAGGGTACAAGACTATTCATGAAAGGATCCATACTAAAGAGAAACCATACCCATGTAAATATTGCAACAAGAGTTTCTCACAGGCAGGTGATAAGACTATACATGAAAGGATTTTGGGCGGCCCACATGGGACTGTTAATATTTTGGCCACTTTGTCCGAAAGGGGCCCATATGCGAGTTGCCCCCCCCCCCCCCCCCCCCCCACGGGTCCCATCTGAGTAGGCGCATGCCCGCATGGGACACTTGCTATTTTGGTCACTTTGTCCGAAAGGGGCCCATGCGAGTTGGCCCCGTGGGTTCAATGGGTGATTTAATCATTTAATTATGGCCAAATCAGGGTTTTAAATGGGCTTGCCCTTATGAGCAGCCTATATAAGGTAATTGATAATTGAATTATTAACATACCCGAATAAATGACTGGCAATTATGAAATAGTGCGCATGATGTGGATCGAATCATTTATCAAAATTTATAAATGCGAAATCCATAGTGTTACGAAACCAATATAACCAAGGTCAGTGCGCCTGCGTGGAATTACCCTGATATAACCCATGTGGGTCCCATGTGGTCAGCCCATATGGGACCCTGATAGGTTTACCCAAACGTAGCCCATTATGGCCCTTGTAAACCCACACGGGGCCCATGTGGTCAGTCTATATGGGACCCTAATAGGTTTACCCAAACGTAGCCCATTATGGGACCCATGTGGTTAGCCTATATGGGACCCTGATAGGTTTACCCAAAAGCAACCCATTGTGGCCCTTGTAAAACCCACATGGGGCCCATGTGGTCAGCCTATTTGGAACCCTGATAGGTTTACCCAAACGTAGCCCATTATGGGCCTTGTAAAACCCATATGGGGCCCATGTGGTCAGCCTGTATGGGACCCCGATAAGTTTACCCAAACGTAGCCCATTATGGCCCTTGTAAAACCCATATGGGACCCGCACATAGCCCTTGCCCACATGTAGCCCACATGGGGCCATGCATGCATGTTGGCTGGGACATGTACATGAACAGGTAGGGGGGCCCAAAAATGAAATTGATCAGGTACCGTACCATCCAAGCGGTGCAGCACCGTCCTCCGAGCTATGCTTCAGGATCGCGACACGCAAAGCCAGGTCATTTCAAAATTCAGAGTATTGACTTTTCTGTGATAGAATAAACAATCTCAACGACGGTTGGTTTTTATCGACACAAATCCTTATCGTCAACAATTTACAATGAAAATGGGAGGAGTAGTTTTTTGATTGATTGGGAGCATTTGGATCCAAATGCTCGGAATGAGACGTCTCAAATTGTGTAGGCTGTTCTGGCATGCCCATTTTCATTGAATGCCCAGTCAGTGAATTACTAATATTATGTTGACGAAAAAAAAAAAAATCTAAGAAAAAATAACCAGTTTGGGCGATTCCATTGGATAGTTAGCTAATGATCTTGACTTATTCACATGAAAGCTTTTTAAGTGATAATGACATTCTGTGAACATAATGCAATTCATCAAATCTAGACAATTTCAGACATTCCGCGTCCGTCAAACGGTTGCGGACATCATCATCTGACATTTAATTATTATTAAATTCCATTTTGGAGATGTTCAGTAGGTAGCATGCGGTGCATTGGTAAGGTTTGTGATTATTACTGTATGAATGTCATTGAAACTGTTCAAAATGAACAATATAAGAATATAAACCCATTTTGTGTGGCTGATGGAATGCATCAAATCTAGAACATTTCAGACATTCCGCGTCTGTCAAACGGTTGCGGGCGCGGACACCATCATCTGACATTTACTGGATTTGTTGAATATCATGATGATAATTAGACACCGCTTGAAATTTGAAAAGTTCAAGAAACGTTTTATTTTATGGACCTCTACCCTTGTCTGAGTTGGAAGGCATAACAGGGGTCCCCCAAGTATTTCAAATTATGTCGCATTTTCCTTTTCAAAGGCGGGCTTCTATATACTGCAAAAATGTAAACATTAAGGTTTTTGTGATGCCAAAACATTGTTTTAAGCCCAAAGAATTGGAATATATTGAATTTGTCTGCATCCTACTTCTGTTTATGTTGGTCCATTGTCTATCCCACGGGGAAAATGCAAACAAAAATCGTAAAAAGATTGAAGAAACTCGGCTCACACGGGTTCTTTGAACGTACGCCTACTGCCATTATTTGCGAATTTGTGATTATAAAAACCGCCCAAGACTGCACGGATTTTTTTTGGTATTCGTTCATTTTCAACGCATTGACCATGCACATTCACTTGGGGCCTCAAACCAATAGGAACTACACTCTTAGAAGGTCAGGATCAAATACATGAGTAGATTTCCGGCTCACAGTTTGTTTTGATCCTTTAAGGATCATTTTCGGATCATTTTGATCCGTTTTCGGATCGTTTTGATCCGTTTCCAGATAGATATCAACAAACGGATCAAATTCACCTTGATCAACTTTGATCTGATTTCCGGATCAATTCGATGAAAAAGTTCATTGGTCGATAGGTGACTGACGTCACTCTTTCGCAAACCGATAGACGACAAGCAGACGATCTTTTGAATTCGGTCGCCATTGAAACAAGGGTGAAATACCGCGGTAAGTTATCCAGTCTAATCTGTAAAATGTTACATGATTTTGTCGGTAAAGTAGTTTTATTTTTTATGTTTGAACATGCTCTATTCGTGTGAACAAATTTCTTGTACCTGACCAGTGCCATCAGTACGATTTTCGGTCAAAATGCTCCTCACAAAATGTCACGATCACTGCGATGTACTACGCCTACACGATGTAGTAAGCTTACTGCACTCGATATATAGTCTGCAGTGGGTCTCTTAGAAGGTCAGGATCAAATATGAGACGAAAAGGATCAATTTTGATCCAGAAGCGGTATCACATATGAGCTTACCCTTTCCGGATCAAAGTGATCCGACAAGCAGGATCATTATTTTGATCCGTTTCAGTATCATTTGACAGAAATATTTGATCCCATTTCGGATCAAACTTTTTGATCCTGCTTGTCGGATCACTTTGATCCGGAAAGGGTAAGCTCATATGTGATACCGCTTCTGGATCAAAATTGATCCTTTTCGTCTCATATATGATCCTGACCTTCTAAGAGTGTAGTGATGTGTGCTTTAAGGGTGCACACAACTATTACAGTTGTCAACCGTAATGTTAAATCCGTTGTTCAAAATCATTTAAATATAATACCATTGTTTTCAGTGTTAAATTTTAAGTATAAATGCAAAAGCCTATAGAATTCTGAAATTCCATTTTGGAGATGTAGTCATTTGAAAAACCGTGTCGCCGTACATAAATTTGCATTTTGCACGTGTGTTTTTTAAAATGTGCATATAAAGTGCTATGTGCAGTAGATAGCATGCGGTGCATTGGTAAGTTTTGTGAATATTACTGTATGAATGTCATTGAAACTGTTCAAAATGAACAATATAAGAATATAAACCCATTTTGCCCGAAGGAAAGCATTTTAAGTGATTATGACATTCTGTGGACATAATGCAATTCATCAAATCTAGAAAATGTCAGACATTCCGCGTCCGTCAAACGGTTGCGGACATCATCATCTGACATTTACTAGATTTGTTGAATACCATGATGATAAGACACCGTTTGAAATTTGAAAAGTTCAAGAAAAAAATTGTTATCTTATGGATCTCTACCCTTGTCTGAGTTTGAAGGCATACCAAGATACCCCCAACCCACATGTATTTCAAATAATGTCGCTTTTGCAAAAATGTAAATATTAACGATTTGTGATGCCAAAATATTGTTTTAAGCCAAAAGAATTCGAATGTATTGAATTTTTCTGCATCATACTTCTGTTTATGTTGGTCTGTTGTTTATTCCACGGGGAAAATGCAAACTAAAATCGTAAACAGATTGAAACTCGGCACACACGGTTTCTTTGAACGTACGCCTACTGCCATTATTTCCGAATTTGTGATTAAAAAAACCGCCCAAGACTGAACGTATTATGTTGGTATTAGTTCATTTTCATCGCATTGACCATGCACATTCACTAGGAGCCTCAAACCAACGGAGTGATGTTTGCTTTAAGAACACGTGTTTGTTCAAAATCATATAAATCTAATCTCACAGAAAAATGTTTACATAATTATGTTAAATATAGAACTCCATAATTATTATGTAAACCTTTCACACAGTATTTGTGTATAAAATACACAAGTTATGTAAAAATAACTTGTGTATTTTGTACACAACTTTCAATCAATCAATCAAGTGCTTTCAATCAAGTGCTTTAATCCAATCCCTTACCCCTCCTACAACAGGTTAATCAATCAATCAGTTTCAATCAATCAGTTTCAATCAATCAATCAATCAATCAATCAATCAATCAATCAATCAATCAATCAATCAATCAATCAATCAATCAATCAATCAATCAATCAATCAATCAATCAATCAATCAATCAATCAATCAATCAATCAATCAATGGGCCATTATTTTTGGTTTCTTAACAGTTACACTTTGAATAAATATGTCAAATAACTTTTTATACCAAAACAATGTCCTCAAAACAATGGCCCATGTTACCTTCACGTGTAGGTAAGATGGGACATTTATGATGACGTCAGTATTTGATAATAACAGCCAAACCAAACATAGAATGACTCTGTTTTTTTATTACAATAAAGGTTTATAAAATGTAGATTACAAATAACAAACTTTGTTTAAATTTGAGTCAGTTACTTTGTATTTTAATTATGCAAATGTCTTAACGGTCCCGTAATTACCCACACCTACCCTATTAACGCTTTTCATGCGGTATGGTAGGCGTCTGCAGACGACATTCAAAAACACAAAATGTTTCAAAAATGTCAACATTATTGAATGTCATTACCATATTTGGAATCACCATGAGAAATGCATTGAAATAAGTACACACATGTCTAGTATTGGGTCAGTAATCCTTGAGATAGACATTGAAAATTGGGAAAGGTTTCTGAAAAATCTTTGTATAATGGTAAACCTAATAGCCGCGTGGAAATGAAAGCGCCTCTACTCAATGAACTTGATAGTCAAATCTTTACAATTCTCTGTTCAATGATCCTGATCAGCTTGTGGGAAGAATATCATGAGTTAATACAAACAAGGTATTTAAAAAAAACTGGACGGGGGAGATAGAAGACTGTTGAAAGTAGGCTTGAGTTATCCCGTGCTTTTTCTCTTACGTGACACGGGTCATTCTATACGTGCGTGTCACGGGTACCCGTATCCCGTAAGTCTCACTCTCCGTGAATTCCCAAACCCAACCCACAGTAGAGCCCAAGCCCCGTAATAACCTGCATAGTGCATACCACCACGCAGCGTTCGATTTAACCAATGTAGCATCACGAAATACGACACACTTTTGAACACTAATGCACAAATATGTAGCAAAAAGTGCTACGCCAAAAGATTCCCTACTTGATCTCTGATCACGTACCATCAAAGCCAAACCTAAAGATTGAGTGTCATCTTCAAATAACTAAAACAAAGTATGGTAAATCTTGAAATATCGGCGGTTCATTTTCACTTTCGTCCAGAGTTAAAAATCCCATTGGTTTACACGTACTTGCGCAGAATTTTTCTGTCGGTTTAAAATGTGTACAAAATGGCGGAGTTCTGCGCATCTCGGAGAAGTAATAATCATGACGTCACTTCTAGTCTTGTTTTCGTGTCGCATGGCAAAGGTCGAGGGGTTGTTGCCATATCATTGGGCTAATCATATTGAAGGGTTCACCTAGACTGTAACTCTCAGCCGCCCTCTTATGTCGCTATCTTGCTCAACTCTCTGTCGCTCAACTCTCTGTCGCTCAACCTCTCTAGGTCAGTTCCCACCGCGCACGGCAACCAGTACGTTGATAACAGCAACTACGCCATCGCCACGTGCACATACGAATACTTTTCATAACAGAAACTACGCCATCGCCACGTGCACATAGACCATTTTCCTTCATTTACACATATCATAATTTGTCGGTTAATTTGCTCAAACTTCCTCATCACGATCATTAACCATATGTTTGAGGCAGTACATAGTCGTTGTACTTCCAACACAAAGCAATATATACAAGTAAGCCTAGTATTGGTGATCAAAGAATGGATGGTGACTTTGTACAAGTAAGCCTATTATTTGTAAACAAGTCTCGAATGATGAATTCACGCAAGTACATATTAATTTTTACCACATGTTATAACTACTGAATCTACACTACGCGAGTATGGGTCGCTTAGGGTGCGCTTACTACACTACCTATCTAAACTTTATGATAACAATACAGTATGTAACCAATGATAACCAAAGTAAAATGTGTTCATAACTTGACAAAATATCGCAAGTCTTATTTCTTAAACTACAATCAACATGTGCACGAACTTCATTACTCAGTACGACGCCATGGTTTGGAGCGCACATATCATTCCAATAGGAACAATTGACAACCACTTTCAATATTTAAGTAAGGATTTAAGTTATTACAACAGTCATATTCCCCTAACATTAGAATCAATACAACCCCGTCTACATTCATTTGAAGTGTCCGAGTACCAAAAGCACCTCAATACATTGTCCCAAATTCACAGTAGGCCTATATAACATTCCAGAACATTAGCATGACTTCATAAAGAAACATCTATCCCCATTTCATACCTCCCAAAAGTTATGATGAATTAATTTTGCACCAACAGTTTAGTTCTCCCCTAGTAACATAATCATCGTAAGCATTATTGTTTACTTCCACGACCTACTACTAACTAGCAACAACGTCAGGTACGACTAATGGGTCAGCTGACGGTGAAACTAATCAGTCACCAATTAGTTGCATAAATTTACATTGTCTTTGCTACAAACCTACCCATACAAACCCAACCATACAACAGTCTGCTCAGCATTTTGATACGGCTTGGACACCTGCCTCTGGATCCTTTGAACGTGAATGATGGAATCACAGGTATCGATCATTGATTGATCAACCAACCCGGAATTCATGGATATTACTTACAATCACATAACTCTCCTATTCGTCATTGGGCATAGTACTGAGGGTATTTACATATCGTCAAACAAGGACTAGATTTCTTCGATCAATTAATTATTATGTGGATATCTCTCTGCATGCACTAGCCTGATGGTTTCCATGCAACTGACTATCAATTTTCATGCAACCTAGTCAGCAAAATATTTATGACCAATGTTCATCTTTTTAAATGGAGTGACATTACTTACATTCCTGCTCTACAATAAGGGTTCGTATTTCACTGGTTACTTCCGTCGCTTTCTTCAATTACTCCTATATTACTATTTCACTGGTTACTTCCGTCGCTTTCTTCAATTACTCCTATATTACTCCTACAACACAAAAGATAGTAGGATATTCCCACCAATAGTTAATCTAGTCTATATACAGTATAAGGTCATGGCATTCACAATTGTATGTGTGGATGGACAATAACAAGGTTGACCTCACCCCAGTTAATAATACTCATGCATAAGCATGCTCCCCAATGTACTTCACATAGTATAGTGTGACACAGTGTCACCATGTAACAAGATAGATAATCGTCAAAACATTTAAGTATTTTCCACCAAGCATGGAAAAATGTTGAAATCGAAAATGTACAAAGTATTTTTGGACCAAGTGATTAAAGTTTTTCCCAAAAACACAAATTTGGATCACAGAAAACTTCTAAGTGTTACAGAACAAATTTTGATCCTCCAAAATTTATAAGTGTTTCACCAAAAACACAAAATCTGATCCTCCAAAACTTCCTAAGTGCTTCACCAAAAACACAAATTATGATTACAGAAAAACTTGTAAGTAATTTGGAAATTGAAATATTTCCATAAATCGACTAAGTAATTTCTCATTGAACATAAAAATGTGAAATGTCAAAAATGCTCTAAGTGTTGGATAAAGCAAAAATCGACTAAGTAATTTCTCATGGAACATAAAAAAATGTGAAATGTCAAAAATGCTCTAAGTGTTTGACTGAGCACTAATTTTGGTCACTAAAAAAACTACAACCCAAAATCAGCAGATTACATTACACAATGCAATAAGTCTCCAAAACGGTCTAACCAATCAGAACAAACATGCCGACTATTCCGCAGCACAATCAGGGGGTCACACTTTGTGTACATGACAACCCTCAATATTAAGAAATTTTGAATGATTAAAAATCATTACCACCGAAAGTATTCAGGAATATTGGAATACCTATTTAACTCTAGCATACAAATATATACACACATCATCATAACAATTTAACATCCGGGTCACCTGTTCTGTCCAACACACAAGTAATAAAATACAATAATTTGCCATGCAAGTTCCCTGTATTTACAATACAGTGATCATGAATCATCTCTGATGGTTTGGTTTCTATATCAACGCGATAAGGAATGATGGGATATTGTCACAAAAAGCCTACCCAAATACTAGATAGATAGCTGTAATAATCAAAAAGATAAAGCACAGGCTCAATTTATACGCGGCACGCCCATCCCATGTTGTTTAAGAATACATAACAACAAATTCACTAATCGCTCCTACCATACAAAGGCCTCAATTTACATGTTTACACAATCCAACACTGAATCATGATAGCGTGACAATTTTGGCATAGAGTAATCATTTATCCATAAAACAATGACTCAATTTACATTCATAAAATATTTTGTGTGCACTGGTAATTTATAATCATACACACTACCATTGACATGCAAGCCTGAATAACTGATCAAAAATTAGACTAACAATTAGCTCAGGAAGAAAATCCTAATCCAAAATTTAGGGCATGAAAATCAGGAACAGCTGACTTCATGTAACAATCCTAAAAATCATTAACAATATTTTAATGTTCAGAACAGTGCAACTGTATTTTCAGCTGTACTCAATCTCTACTGACAAAGTATTATTTGATACAATAATTTGGAAACACACTGTAATAATTTCAAAATCACAGCACGACATACAAAATTTGATAAACAGGATTATTATACGGCAACCATACAAAATCACCACATAATACAACGTAATTTGGTGAAGCGTACTATTTTTGGTACACTCTGTAATGATTCCTATTCCTGAACAAAACCAAAATAAGCCTACCGTCTACAATTTATCGTATTTTCTTACGCCGAGTTACTATAGCAACACCCAGAATGCACTTCGCACCTTTCGAGAATTTTCTAGAATATCATGACGTCATCATCTCAAATTGATTTACGCAGGGATACCGTTTTATGCACACAAGTTTGATAATTTGCAACAAATTCAATATCTTTTAAAAACTGCCCAAAATCATTCCAAACACGCAAATCAGAGCTAGTTTTTGGTCATGCATAACGCTATACGACATACTATCACTAACAATCGACTTTTTGAAGTAATTTGATACAATCAAAAAGAGATATTTGGGGTCTCAAAATACGGTGTCAAATGATGAAAATAGAAATAAATGCCCTATTCACACACTGTTAAAAATCACGGAACTCATGTATAAAAATCTGGCATCTATCTTGTTCACGAAAACGCGTAGAAATCGCTCAATTTACAGAATACATGAATCACAATGGTCCAAGAATGTTCTATATACATCTATAGTACTTACAATGAAAGGATGTCAATCAAAACCGTCGTCCGATTTCCGAAAGATTTGGATGTTTTCTTTCCAGCTCTCCCGTTTCCTTCACACACGTTTCAGCTAAAGATGGCGTTTTTTGGTTTTTCCTCGCTGTACCGCGCACGCCCGAAGCAATTAACTATGCAAATTAGCCAATTAGCAACTCTAGTTGTCCCCAGATAGGTGAGGCCGATCAGGTAACGTACAGGCAACATCCCAAAATGAAATTACAAGCGGCGCATAATAAAAATAGGTCTTAAGGGTATTGCAACCGTTTGCAATGATTAAATAATTAAATACGTTCAAAACCTCTACAATAAGCGATTCCCGCTACAGGATCATAGGTTGTATACAACGTATACATTCATGCGGTACGATGCGATTTCGCGCACATTAAGACTATTAACCCTAACTCTAGTACACCACACGGCAACAGATTTGTTTTCCGACCCTGAAAATTCACCAGAAAGGTCACCCGACCCCCCCCCCGGGATTTGAACCACGGACCTCCAGCACCAGAGCCCAGATCCTAACCACTACAGTCATAAAAAAAAGTAACTATACAGGTAATAAATGGACATTTTAAACTCTTAAAATTATATATCCTACCTAAAAATATTAAATCATAAAGTTGTTGAGAAATGTATCTTCTTTAATATGAGATATTGCACGCTAGGATCGGTTGAATAATGAAGAAGTGACAATCCAAAATGTAAGGTAAAGTCACAATTTCATTTTCACATTTCAACACGGAGGAGAGTATTGACAGGTAGCGTGTGTGTGGCGTATTGATCCTCCATCGGAACAATGTGGCCGACTGTCCAACCTGCGCATGCATCCCCAATTGAACTACCGTAATCGATAAGGTACCCCCGTAGATGGGTCCGCGTGTAGAAAGTAAAAATGTGAAAATGAAAATCGGACTTTACCTTACATTTGGGAGTGTCACTTCCTCGATGATCTTAGCGTACAATATCTCATATTAAAGAAGATAAATTTCTCAACAACTTTATAATTTGATATTTTTAGGTAGGATATATATTTTTAGAGAGTTTTAAAGCCCATTTATTACCCGTATAGTTACTTTTTTATGACTGTACACCACGGCTGTCAGTCACACTCGGCTCAGTATATTCGCCTCCTTATATAGTCTCGGTCCGTTTTGTAGCCCAAAACCCTGCACGCCGGGTTATAAAAACATTTCCCCCCGCCCAGTTGCCGTGTGGTGTAGTAAAGTTAAGGTTATAGTGATGAAAATTACAAAATTTTGGAATGAAAAAATAAATAAAAATATGTTTTCCGACCCCAAAATTCACCAGAAAGGTCACCGACCCCTCCCCCCGGGATTTGAACCACGGACCTCCAGCACCAAAGCCCAGATCATAACCACTACACCACGGCTGTCAGTCACACTCGGCTCAGTATATTCGCCTCCTGAGGAGAACGGGGTAAGATGAGCCATTTTTCACATTTTGCCCTATTGTGCAGATAAAGGCAGACCTTCAAACTTAGTGTTGCAGTAAAACTTTAGAGTGTTGACTTACTTAGTATAACCAAAGATTTTCTAGTACAGGGATTATGATCTCTATTGAAATGTAGAATACCAACTGATACTATGTGTGTTTCATAGCACCTGTATAACATGGCATGTTTGAATAGAGCGGTGATTAGTATGAGCATTGATAGTCTCTTGCGACAACAGCATGGCCCTGGTAGTGGCTGTTGTGACACAAAACTAACGTTAACAACGAGATGGCATGGTGAAAGTGTAAATACTTCTCACAATTTCAACATTTTAAATTATCACATACATTCACCGTGTCATTGATTTTACTACATGTGTGATAATTGTACATAACTTCTCCACCCAGTGTTTTTATAGAACTAAACTCGAACCCACGCGCACAATGGATAATGTGTGCATATTGTTCAGATCGATACTAATATATGCAATCGTTCAGGGAACGAGAGTGAATATTTATTGATGACTTGTTCTTGAGTTATTTCATGACAGGGCTAAATACTACACGTTCTTTATCTTGGTCCGAAACACACATAGCTTCAAACAACTTGGCGCACATAAGTATCCCTGTACTAGAAATTCATTGGTATAACATAATAATTGAACCAATTGCTATTGTTTATTCATGGGAGATGCTTGAAAAAAGTTGGCAAAGTGGCTCAACTTGCCCCGGACTATGGGTAAGTTGAGCCACCAGTGTGGGTAAGTTGAGCCACCACAATAATCAATGGGACATTTGAAATCAGAAAATAAGTTTCAGAAATTTTGGTTTATTCATGGTAAAAGTGAAATATACTCATAATTGTTAATACTTTGATCCAAACTGGAATTTTAAAACACTTCCCCACAATTTTCGTACTAAATGTTGACAAATTTTATTTTATCATGGCTATTTCCTATGCTCAACTTACCCCGTGAAAATGGCTCATCTTACCCCGCGACGCTCAACTTATGAAAAAATACCCCCCTTCCCTACTGAAGCTTAATGGCATTTTCAACATGTTACTAAATGTAAGTGCACATGTCACCCTTTTAGCATACAAAGTTGCACCAATACAATATATGCACTTCTAAGAAAGAAACCACGTAAACCATTTTATCAAGAATTTACTCAGATGTGTCCAAAATCAATTTTCTAGCTCAATTTTCTTACCATGTGTGCACACGATGCAAGGTTGTCACCAGAGAGGTTTGAGTGATGTCATCTAACAATAGTGGGCAGTGTAAAATTAGGAATGTCAATAGTTTCCATAATACAGGGGGTGGCTCAATTTACCCAGTGGCTCAACTTACCCCGTTCTCCCCTATATAGTCTCGGTCCGTTTTGTAGCCCAAAAACCTGCACGCCGGGTTATAAAAACATTTTTTCGCCCAGTTGCCGTGTGGTGTACTAGAGTTAGGGTTATAGGGATGAAAATTAAAAAATTTGGAATGAAAAAAAGAAAGAAATTGCTGTATAACCCTAACTCTAGTACACCACACGGCAACATATTTGTTTTCCGACCCCCAAAATTCACCAGAAAGGTCACCCGACCCCCCCCCCCCCCGGGATTTGAACCACGGACCTTCAGCACCAGAGCCCAGAGCCCAGATCCTAACCACTACACCACGGCTGTCAGTCACACTCGGCTCAGTATATTCGCCTCCTTATATAGTCTCGGTCCGTTTTGTAGCCCAAAAGCCTGCACGCCGGGTTATAAAAACATTTTTTCCGCCCAGTTGCCGTGTGGTGTATTATAGTAGAGTTAGGGTTATGGCGTATTCCTTGTTTTCAGTGCATTTTGTAAAATATTGGATGCCTACTTTTTAATCGCAGTGATCTTGATGAACAAATTATTGTTACTATAAAACCGATCCAGGAGAAGAAACCTCTGAATTAAGGAGGATCATGGAGGATGATACGGATTAGTATATTAACAATGAGAGTTTTTACTCTGATAGTGGTAGTGACTACATTGTGGAACAAAGGCACACTGGCACAATCTGGTACGAGAACTGATGTTCATACTCGTAGATTTTAGTGCGTTTGAAACCCATAATTCTAAGGCAAAAAGTCTTTTAATTTTAAAGCAAAAATTATTTCAAGGTGTGGTTTTGTGTCAATGATACATTTCGGTAGACATGGTCTTACTTAACGCTTTCCCACGCGGCAAAAATGCCAACATTATTTAATTGCATCATCATTAGAATCACCATGAGAAATGCATTAAAATATGTACAAACATGCTAGGTATTGGTTCAGTAATTCTTGAGATATAATGTACTTTGAAAGTTTTGAAAAGGTTTCGAAAAGAAATTGTATACATAGGGTATATCAAAAAGAAATGCGCAACACTTTTTGTCGAGTTCCGTACTCTTACGGCAATCACATATCGCTCTAAAAAGTATGATATAATGTTCGACCTATCATGTCTTGGCTATCAAATAGTCAGATTACAGCGATATCGACGCTGAGATATTCCGGATATAAGTAGACGACTTGAAAACACCATACATCGTTTATCCAGTGGCGTGCGCAGGATATTGTGAGTGGGGGCCACCTGGCCATAAATGAAATTCCCCCGACTGTATAAAAATAGAGATACCGTAAAGTGCGGGCGTAGCTCGCACCGCGAGCGCCGCTTGCCGCGAAGCTCTAACGGGTGGGGTCCAGCGGCCCTCATTAGGGCCCTTGGCGGGGTGCAGGGGTAGTGGCCCCTGGAAGCTCATGGGTTTTAGCGGTTAAAAAACATATGAAACCCGTTTCAGGGGGTAAATTTCAGTATAATTTTGTGATGAATTCTTGTCAAATTTGTACTTTTTCCACCATAGATTCAATGCTTCAACATAATATAGTTTTATTGCAACAATTTTTAGTTCAGCCAATCTCACTCTTTGATTACTCGAGGCAAGCCCAGTGACGTAGCTATGTAGCTATGTTATTCATATTGGAGGGGGGGGGGGGGTGAGAAATGAAATTGAACAGACAAGAGTTTTTGGAGTAAAGAACTGCGCGCGTCGCGCGAAAATTTTCGAATTTACACTTTTTTTTGCACGATTGAGCTACATTTTGGCTCTAAACAAGCTTGTAGCAAAGAATATTGCATTTTGGGAAGACATATGCGCGCTACATCTGTGTTTCTTCTCAGGCCTAAGTTTCCCCCGACTGACTCAATAGTGGGGTGGGGGGGGGGGGGGGGGGGGGGGGGGGGGGGGGGGCTTTGCGCACGCCACTGCGTTTATCCTGCATACCTGATTGTCTATCGCACAAGCGTGAAACTCGGAGTAGCAACTACCGTTCCAAAAGGTCTACGTATATGATTGTCTTGTCAAGTTAATAGTAAAAAAAAGCTTTTAACTAATTTTAATTTAAAATAATTGGAATCGAACCCATCATTCTGAGAAGTAAATTTCATGTTATAGATATGTCTTGGCTATCTCATTATCAAATGAGCAAATCTGGCAATACATTGCCTGATAATTAATGACGCAGCTTCTCTTTAAGGGGGGACTCAAGGAAGTTTTTGATTTGATTTGCGAGGCTATGCTTATTGAACTATTAATCAAATGCATACAAAAGTGTACATTTTTGGAAAGGAAATGGATCAGAGAATCCAAATTTGGCGTCAATTTTGACCAAAAATGTTGAATGTTTGATAAATCACAAAATTCACTTTTTTGACCCAGGAAGCCCGGATTACCACTTAATTTGAACACTGATCAGGCGGATACTGACATACAGACACCATGATAGATTCATACAATGATTATGCATTTTTATCATTAAAATACTGGCATTTCCAGAAGAAGTATGCCAATTAGAACCTACAAGTGACATTGTTGAACATAAAAACAATGTATTATGATAATCGAAGGTCAAGTTCAGACCATATGGATCCAATTATTTAAAATTGTTACATTTCAGGTTATAGTTATCAAGATTGAGGTATTAACGCCAAGGTCAAATGCCAATTAGAACCTACAAGTGACATTGTTGAACATAAAAACAATGTATTATGATAATCGAAGGTCAAGTTGTTCAGACCATATGGATCCAATTATTTAAAATTGTTACATTTCAGGTTATAGTTATCAAAATTGAGTTATTAACGCCAATGTCAAATATGTAAGCTTTAATAAGAGCCAGTTGTGATTGTAAATTTGGTATGCAAAAGTTGTAAATAGAATCACAAAATGGAATAAAATGTACCTGTATTTCAGGTATTTAGTCCATATCGACTGCATACACTTTGCATCATCATTAACCAGATTGATGAATTGCCGCGACAGGCATGGTCCATATCGACTGCATACGCATTTGCGCCATCATTAACCAGATTGATGAATTGCTGTGACAGGCTTGGTTCGATATGGTTGAGCTGTTAACAGTAGACCATGTTCGCTTCTTGATCTCTCTAGAATAATTTGCTATATGTTGGGCCGTGTATTATTAAGGTCATAGTTAATTTAATATGCCAGTTTGTCTGTCTATATATTATTTATAGAATCATTTTCCTCAGATCCAAACAGCAGTTATAGAGCCAACCAATCATTGCCATGTAAATAGAGATTTGACTTATGCCTCAGCAAGTGTTTTACCAGGTGGTAATAGCGCCATCAACATTTACCTACCACATGTAATGAGTTTCTGAAATGTTGCCTACATATAGCTGTTGTCATTATTAAAATGCAAGTTCATGGATTTGTATGGATGTGTAATGGGTTGATATCTTGCCATATTATAATGTATGTAATATTTGTATATTATGTTTTGTATATTCACTTCTGTAATATATCTTCTGTACAAAAGGATTGTCTCAGTGAATTGCATGATTTGCTTATCAAATTACTATTTCTTATGTTTTTATACTTTTGTTTTGAGGATTTATTGGTAGTTAATTTTTTAAACCTGTAAAAACAGAAATTTGACCCCTTTGAAAACCCAATTCTTATCAGCTATTCGCCCTTTGCACGGTCTGCTATTTGCAAGGAGAGCCTCAAACTGTAGAGGTATCACATTCAAATGGGACTATTCCATATATTAAATAACTAAAATAACTAGTTTGACACTCTCTGCACAATTTGTACTGGTCATACAGTAAGACATTGAATCTGATTCCAGTTCGAGGCTCTCCTCGCAAATGGCGGATCCGTGCAAAGAGCAAATAGGACTTGGACTTACTTTATCTACAGAATACAATGAAATATTCTACCCACATATAGGACACACCCAACAGCTAGACTGCCCCCAACCCCAACACACATAAAGTTCACAAACCCAACCCAAACTATTTACTGAAATACACATGAGGTCACTGCAGTACTGCACCATGGTTGTTTCATGGTGTATAGTAATGTTGCCCCCCCCCCCCCCCCCATGCTAAAGCCTATCTCCAAGTGCATGTGCGAACGGTTTTCGATGACGTAATCAACCAAGTCTATATAGTGAGCGTGGTATACTGCGCCAATGAGTAGCTGAAGGTCGTGTTTTATTGGGTGGGACGACAGGCCGATGTCCGGAAAGGTCCCCGGACTGGTACTGGCTGCTCCCCGGCAATTTAGTTGGTGTTTTTCTTCGAAAATTGTGATCCTGATTAAAAACCCTAAACCAGGGTTAGGGCTAATTAAACATACTTTTATAAATCATAAAGATAAACAAGAATGATAGACAATTGCTTGATCATCACTGGCTTAAATATTTCTTTGGTCTACATATTAACAATGTCAAAATAAACAGTTCTAACATCTGGTCATTATTAAATCGATTTTCATGGAAACCAATGTATTTGTATAACTCCTGACCATCTTAAGAAATAGCTAACATGATTATACTGTAATACTGACCCCTGTGTTATTGTCATGACCAGGGTGTTGGCCATCGCAATTATCAATCTGTTCACCAAAAAATAATTGCTTACAACAAGTTTCTTAATATTATGGTGCTTTTTATTTTGTTGAATAGTTTATAATACTGTTGAATTTGTGATGTATGTATACGATTAATAAATGCTGTTTATATGATGAAATAATTGACATACAGGGTGTATCAAAAAAATTAGGACTCTGTTTTGTGACGGTTTAATTCTTATTATAATCATTGGACCATGACCAATTTAGTCTTAATGTAAAGCCCAATTAATTATTATGATATCCTGAAAATATAAGATCAATCCGATGCAAAATAAGCAAACTACGTACTTTGCGTAAACCATGTTATTTACTGGTTTGTACAATGGGATCTACATGTACAGACCAGTAAATAACATGGTTTACGTTTCAATACGTTATAATAATTGTTAACATAGTAAATAATCTATCAGTCAATAGCAAAGTTTAGTTTGGTAATCCATTTAAAGAGAAGACTAGGAGCTTGTAATATAGTACCTCCACAGTTCAATATCCCATAGGATCGTTAACAATTCTACCTGTTAGATCACTCAGGGCTGTGTTCGCTTGACACTTGATTGGGGGCATTCGGCATTCAGAGTATCTATGATTAGAACGAACTGATCACTACATTAATAAATACCATGGACTAGGAATGATAGACTTAACAAATGTATTCAGTATATTTTGTTAATTCTTGTTCCCAATTAAACATAAGAACACTTACAATTTATATAAAGTGTAGTAGACTTACTTAGGTACGCACAGTCCAACCACTTTTATCCGGACATGATAGACTAAGCAAAAGCCGGATAAGTGACAAATCTGGATAAGCAAATTATGTGCATATTAACCTCGCTAATTTTGAACTCATGCTTAAATGCTGTGTCTTTCACTGCGATACACACCGACTTCACTACAAAGTGGAAAGGGTTAATGAAGTATAGATTGAGATCATATAGTATCGTAATTATATTCTGTAATTGACATAAAGATTTACTAGGCTTTCGTTTGAACTATTTTATCTGTACCTTGGATGGAAAAAGGTATGTTTTTGGAAATTTACTTAATACTATAATCAACCACCCTTGGCCAGTTATATAGATGTTTATAACATGGTTACACATGTACATCTTGTGGTAGTCTGAAAAAGTTGCGACTCATCACATCAAAACAGACCAGTTGTCTCCTGATATGAAAGTTGAGATTTGTTGATGTTAAAGAACTAATTGATAGCTTTAAAGTGACACCTAATTTGTCAAAATCGAACATAGAACACAGGTTTTATAAAACTCAGAAGGTGAAAAATTCTATTATTTTGTATTTTGTTTTCTTCTCAACTTTTGGTTTTTATCAGCCAATGAGCCTTGCTGGCAACTGGTCGGTTTGGATGTGATGGGTTACAAATGTATTGGTTTGAAAATCTCTCAAATTAAAATCAGATGTAATTTTCAGGTCTTGAAATATTAAAAGGTTTTTTTTACACGCAGTGTTATTAGTGCAAAACACTCACATAAAAATGCAGCAGGGATTATAGGATCTTTGCATTGGCTTACATTATTATACCTGTAACTTTACATAGCATGCATTGGTGTATAAAACATTTTGTTAAATGGCGCTGTGGTATACAAGATCTGTTATAAATACTATTTGACATAATTATATATCATGAAGAGTTGTGTGTGGTCTTTAATTCATTGTCTTTGCTGGAAAGAGGTCTACAATATTGGGGAAAAGTCCTTGAAGCGCGGTACACGTTTTGGACATTATGTACAGATCTTTTTCCTGATCTTTAAATGACAATTTTTATGTAAGAGCTGAAGAGGACATCTTAACCCCCTGGGGTCTACCTGTCTATCTAACAGCGCTTCTGATTGGTTAATTACAAGATATACTCATTTGAATGACCAATTACGATACAGCTTTTAAACTATTTCACCCTGATCTTTATCAGGGACACAATTATTTAAACAATGTCTCTGATTGGTGCAATAAATGATGTATCCATCTTTCTGACCAATCGGCCGGTAGTTCTCAGGGGGTTAAAGAACAATTTTCCCTGCTCAACATCCCATCAATCAATGTTGGGACGCCTAGAATAACTGTTGAAGACATTGACATTTCTCAACATTGCACGGGAAAGAAAGGGTGGGGTGTTAATTTTCTGTTGTTAAAAAGTAAGTGTTCCAAGACTTTTTTTCCAGAATTGTAGCTATTAAAACAGTTTATAATATTTGTTTATTCTGTTAGTGAATGTGTCATCCCATAATTGGTTTCCTCACTTATTTATGATTCCCAATCAAATCTTGGAAGTATATCAGTAATCACTACTATAGGGAGCAATCACTATTTACGCCAGGGAGGGGGATGGAGGATATTTTATTTTGTTGGCACATTTTTTTCATCACCCCCTTCTTGAACACAGAACAATTTCATGTCCCCCGCAAGTATTAAACAAATATCATGCCCCAAAGTCACAAATTCAACAAAAAACCATAACATATAGAGTGTATGGTTTAAAGAAGTGAACATTATTATTAGAAGAACATCAACATGAATCTTCACGATAACACCTTACTTTTATTATAGTACAGTAACATCTCAGTGCCATCCTACTTGACGACATCGTCGGTATGCACAAAACAACCTAAACCTGCAGGTCTATGAAGAATGCAGGGTGTGTCAACAGTGGCGTAGCTAGGGTTTTCATATTGGGGAGCAATAAATGAAAACGAACTAAACTCATCAGGAAAATGTCTGATTCCCATAAATGTTACAACTAGCATTTTCCAGATCCAAGGGCAGGCTGTTACGTATTATATGGGTAAACGAGAACCTTATACCCGGGGGAGTGGGGGTGGGGGTGGGGGGGGGGGGGGGGGGGGGGGGGGGGGGGGGTTATAAGCCTGTTTCTATTCGAAAGCAAAAGGGGGTGATGGCCTGAATAGAAATATGTGTTCACCCCATATTGTAGTGGTGATATTGAATAGACGTTATTTTAGTGGTGATGAGATTCCGCACGCCACATTATGATTGCACGCTACTTGCGCGCCATTCGTGAACACATGTTTCTCGGTGCTCCCAGAAAGAAGAAAAAAGGTCGCGTAGCGTGACGGATTGCTTATATACGATTGCCTTTCACATATTTTGGTGAATGCAGCTAGAATACAAACACGCTAAATGTGGTTATTGATGGTGATGATCATCATCACCACACGAAAATGTGGTGATTGGTGGTGGTAATGGAATATGACACCAAATGGGTCACTTTTCTGCAAGGAAAACCCTAAACAGGGATGGGTCCCTAATCACACAAGAGTGAAATCAGTCATTTTGAGGTAAAAACACTCCAGCTCAACCTCTGGTGGCGCACCCTGCTAAACTCATAATTTGAGGTACCCCCACCCCGGAATGTTATGTCCCAGATTTGTAATGTACTTGTATCATTTGATACTTGAACAAACATACATACATACATACATACATACATACATACATACATATAATAAGTATTTGTGATGCGCTACTCCCCGGAGGCTCAAAGCAAACAAAACCAAACAAATAATAATATAAGACATAATAATATATAGAGAACATGATTAGAATGGGTAACAATTGTCTTGAGAGCCTTCTTGAAGGCAATAAAAGAAACATACTGCCGAATGAATACAGGTAGATTGTTCCATAACTTGGATGCACAAACGGTAAAAGTCCTGTTACCAGCTTTAAATTTTGTCATAGGATACTCAAGACGAAGATGATCCTTGGAAGATCTTAAGTGTCTATTTGGAACATACAATTTGAAACAGTTTGATATGTACATGGGTGCAATTCCATTCAATGACTTATGAACACCCCTCATTGTAAATATTCCCCGTTAAAGATTGCGCTTTAGGTGAACTTAAGGGAGAGCTGGAACAGGAAAACATACGTTATGGGTCTTTATATGGATCTCTGGAACAGGAAAACATACGTTGTGAGTCTTTATAGGGATCCCTGGAACAGGAAAACATACGTTATGAGTCTTTATAGGGTTCTCTGGAATAGGAAAACATACGTTATGAGTCTTTATAGGAATCTCTGGAACAGGAAAACATACGTTATGTGTCTTTATAGGGATCTCTGGAACAGGAAAACATACGTTATGAGTCTTTATAGGGTTAACAGGTAAACATACGTTATGAGTCTTTAAATGGTTCTCTGGAACAGGTAAACATACGTTATGAGTCTTTAAATGGTTCTCTGGAACAGGAAAACATACGTTATGAATCTTTATAGGGTTCTCTGGAACAGGTAAACATACGTTATAGAGTATCGGTCTAGATTGGTTCATTTTTATATTTTCATTTTTAATACTGGTAACATGTGTGCCAGTATTATTAGTTTCCTCCTGTATGTTCACACAATATGAAAACAACAATGGTCTCGCATGCCATAGCACACGATGCCTTCATGAAACCAATAAGTAGTTACCGTATTGTATATAATAGTGTGTTGCTAATCTTCGAGTTTCGAGTATCAAGTATCGAGTTTCGAATTGACAAAATTGGGAAAATGGCAAACTTTGCTGATTTTAATTCCGAAATCGCATATGCAAGTAACATTTCGACTGAAATCTCTCCTGTAAGCCTTAACAGTATAATCACCTCATTTCTTGATACTAAATTTATGTATGGAGCCTCTTGTTACACCGTTTCGCTTCATAAATAATTACAAACGTTGGCATTCGAAAGGCATATTCGTGTGCTATTAGGCTTGTTAAGTCGACCAATGTTATTTTGTTTGATCCAAACTAAAGGTAATTTCTTTTTATTGACTGATTTTTGCTTCTTAACTATTCTGTTTTATTTTCTATTTTACAATAAAAATGGGCTATTTGAAATACTGATATTGGTATACTTTATATTCAATTGCTTCTCCTTACTTTTTTCTTTTATACTACATATTCCTCTTTATTTTGATACTATATATATTATAACGTATTGAAACGTAAACCATGTTATTTACTGGTCTGTACATGTAGATCCCATTGTACAAACCAGTAAATGACATGGTTTACGCAAAGTACGCTAGTTTTATTATTTTGCATCGGATTGATCTTATATTTTCAGGATATCATAATAATTAATTGGGCTTTACATTGAGACTAGATTGGTCATGGTCCAATGATTATAATAAGAATTAAACCGCCATGAGTCCTAATTTTTTTGGGTCACCCTGTATAGTGCATTTTCAGGAACCTGATGTACAAACATGGAATAAAATACACCTCTGATTTTCCATTGTCTGGTAAGCATGTGAGGAGTGTGATGATTAATACGTTTTTTAGTCATTTTAATAAAATGGTTATCAAAATAAAGAGGTTTAACATTGACAAAAATCAATTTGTGGCTCAAAATGGCATTTCGTAGCAGGTTTCGACTACTTCTAGAGATTTTCAAATGGCCATATCACCAGAACGCATTACTCGATTAACATGATTCTTGCACCAAATTAGATCTGTTGCCAAGATCTTTAAAAAGACACCTGTTTTGTTGAATTCCAATATATTTGAAATGTTAGTGTGCTATACCTAATAGGGTTTCCCAATAGTCTAATTAGTTGAGAAAAAAACATGGGATGTATTTTTAATTCATTTTGTTCCCCATGGGACACTTTTGACATATCCTGTAGACCAGTTTTTGACGAGGAATCGTAATTTCTCAGATAAGCATGCCGGGTCCTGAGTTCTGTCAACTATACTGTATGCAAAATAATAAAACTAGCGTACTTTGCGTAAACCATGTCATTTACTGGTTTACGTTTCAATACGTTATAATAATTGTCAACATAGTAAATAATCTATCAGTCAATAGCAAAGTTTAGTTTGGTAATCCATTTAATTCTGGCACAAATCAATACTTGCTCAAACAAATCCGCAAAACAGATGCATGCATATTCTGTGCAAATTAAAAAAAGTTGTGTTAAACAGTTCTCGAACCCACTGTGGATGGTTCATTGAGTTACAAGTCGAGCACTTTCATGTTACTCGACAGTTACTGTATGAATTCCCATTGTACAAATCAGTAAATGACATGGTTTACACAAAGTACGCTAGTTTTCTTATTTTTCATTGGATTGATCTCATATTTTCAGGATATCATAATAATGAATTGGTCTTTACATTGAGACATCTAAACAAGCTTAGATATGTAGGTCTATAATCGGATAACCATGGCAAGGTGGTCCATTGTTGAGGATAAAATCAAAACAAGCAAATTTGTAGTAAAATGATGCTCTTCAACCGTTTTTTGCTCCCAATTTGTAAGCACATTGGGTCGTGTTCATGATATTAATAAATGACACATGCAGAAACGTGTTTTTCTTTAAAAAAATCAGATCAAATCACCTCTTTTACATACTCAAAATCAATGCAAATCGATATAATCCGAGTTTCACCACTGCGTGTTACAAGGGGGCATAGCACTAAATAAACCGCCTATTGGATTGTGTAAAATAGAGCTAAAGAGTCGTGATTTTGGGTCCTTTGGAAGTCTTTTTGGAATGTCTCGCATGCAGAATGTATCATGTAGAATGCATGCTAAATGTATCATGTAGAATGCATGCAAAAATTGTCCACACTTGTGACGATGCACAACATTGATATCGTTCTTATATAAGATTATTTTGAGCTGGGTTTGTACAGCTGAGGGCTGTACATTATGAGGAAAGACACAATATTCATAAGTATTTTTTGTTTTAAGGTTTCACACTCAAACAAGAACAAAAACACTAAAGAAAACACATAAAACAAGAAGAATGTCAATATTTCCTGATTTTAATATATTACTTGCAGCCATTTATAATAAGAGCTAGTCTTTGATTCAGTTATGACTAAAATTTCAAGCCATACACTAGTGGAACATAATTGAAAACCAAACCAGTTGTTCACGTTATTGATTACTTGACTTAGGAGGATTAGTGGGGGTAATGTGTTTATCCATGCACGCAAGCAAGTTCGGAACATGGGAAGGTGTTTTAGAATGTATGCCTCTACTGAATGTGTTCCTCTTTAGTGTATGGGCTGAGTATTAACCAATAGTGATACACGTTGGACAAACATTGACTAAGTAAAATTAGATCGTCAGTTTCAAATGTTTTTTTCCCTCTGCTTTATTGGCCTAGACTCACTCCGACGCTACTCATGACGATGCACAAGATGTTTCTTTAACTCACAGTACATGAATTCTTTATCCTCGTCGCCATTTCAGCTCTTATCTGGGAAAGCAATTGACACGCTCATCTCACGCTACTGATTTGTCTGAAATTGACGCAATATTGCTAACGTTTATAACTCAGGCCGTCAAGGGCTTAGGTCATCTCAGGATCCTACACGTCTTGCCATCCCCAAAACTAAAAGATCATTTGGGGATAAATCATTTTCAGCTTTAGGACCAAGAATGTGGAATGACCTACCCAGTTCTGTGCGTGCCGCCCCAAATGTGAAACGTTTTAAAAAGCTTTTAAAAACTTATCTGTTCCCTGTTGAATAATTCAGCCTTATTTTTATTTTTTACACAATTATTGTATATATATATATATATATATTGGTCTTTTAGTGGTTTTTATCACTTTTTAAATGCATATCTTTTATACAGCGTGTATCAAAAAGAACGCAACACTTTTTGTCGAGAGCTATACGGTCCCAGTAAAAGACAAATCACTCTAAAACTTATATATTCTGTTAGGTCTACTTATTGGATATCACATAGTCAAATTACAATGATATCGATTATTTATTCGCTGAGATATTAAAGGTATAAGTAGAGAAGTGCAAAACACGTTTTATATCGTTCGTTCTGAAAACTTGGATTTTCCTGTCCGATTAGTGTTATGGGTTAACAGTTTAATAACTATGTAACTTTAATGTCTGGAATGGTTTAT
This sequence comes from Ophiura sarsii, assembly GCA_035610835.1. NCBI lineage: Eukaryota > Metazoa > Echinodermata > Ophiuroidea > Amphilepidida > Ophiuridae > Ophiura > Ophiura sarsii. The sequence goes on from CM069443.1 coordinate 2,874,502, forward strand.
CTTAATTTCCTTTGTTTGAGTAAGGTGGTACATAAAATCATTGAATCGTGTAATCTGATAATCATTCGAGCATTTGAATACGTCAATCACCCTTTTTAAGTTCTGAAGCACCGATTGCTATAATCGCCACATAATGTCTATGGTACATTCTTTCATAAATTAAAGTTCATAATCGATGCATCTTAAAATAAGGACAGCATTTTGAGGGTCGAGCAGCACCATAATGTCCCATTCACAACATACTAACAATGACTGATTCATACAAGACAATTACTACCTTCACTGGACTATTCCATTTGCTTATCTTTTGAATAATGTGCCATACTGTTTTATTTATGACATTAACGAGAGAAAAAGAGAGAGGATTTGCAAACAGACTTTGTAATCTGGATTTTCAAATTGTGTCATTAACTATCAACTAATTTATTGCCAGATTTAATTAATATTAACATGATTCTGTAATAGACAGACATTTGATACCTTTAACATGTAATTTTCTTCTCAGAATGATGAGTTTGATTCAAATTATTTAAGTACAATGCGTTATTAAAGTGTCTTGCTAATATTCACCTGACAAGAAAATCAGGCATACAGGATATATAAACGATGTAAAACGTGTTTTGCACTTGTCTACGTGTATCGTCGATTGGTGATAGCCAATAAGTACACCTAACAGAATATATAAATTTCAGAGTGATTTGTGATTTGCTGTAATCGAAGAGCTCTCGACAAAAAGTGTTGCGGTGTTTTTTATATAATAATAATAATAATAATAATAATAACGCTAATGATAAACATAAGGGGAATAAGTACATGAGATTAACTAACAATAACATTCATTTACATAAATTAATTAATTATGCTAATTTATTCAAATATTCACAAAATTTGCATAATTTGTACGACGGGCTGTCTTTAGTCACTGTTAGAGACAGCCCGTCGTACAAATTATGCAAATTTATTGAATATTTGAATAAATTTGCATAATTAATTAGCTCATGAATAGTAATTTACTTTGTTATTTATAACGGAATAAAGCGCATTATTGTTTATGAAAGAAATTACGTTTAGGGGAAACATTATTTTCGCCCTAACGTAATAATGAATGAATAACAAAAACCTCTTTCCCCCTAAGGTACCTTTTAGCAATATAATACTAATCCTAATAATAATAATAATAATAATAATATAATAATAATAATAATAATAATAATGACGATAATGATAACCTTAAGGGGGAAAAGTACATGAGATTAACTAACAATAACATTCATTTACATAAATTAATTAATTATGCTAATTTATTCAAATATTCACAATATGCATAATTTGTACGACGGGCTGTCTTTATGCAAATTTATTGAATATTTGAATAAATTTGCATAATTAATTAGCTCATGAATAGTAATTTCCTTTGTTATTTATAACGGAATAAAGCGCATTATTGTTTATGAAAGAAATTACGTTTAGGGGAAACATTATTTTCGCCCTAACGTAATAATGAGTGAATAACAAAAACCTCTTTCCCCCTAAGGTACCTGTTAGCAAGATAATACTAATAATAATAACACTAATAATAATAATAATAATAATAATAATAATAATAATAATAATAATAATAATAATAATAACAAAACATATCATAGACCGTACAGTTGATGCATGTAAACAAAGGATACTACACACCGGCACGAAATGGGATCGAGCGGAACGGAAATCAGAAAACTCAAGCAAAATCATTGATTTATGAAATTAAACAAGGGAAATATTGAAGATTTTTTCAACATTTTATTGTATAGTCACACAAACAATAATTACTAACCCGAAATATCGATACTTCCATGCTGTAAAGAATTCCTAAAGTGCGATGTTTTTTTTATAAAACACCCCTTTTTCACAAAGACGTCGACAACATCGTGTGGTAAAATCCTGACCCTTTTCGATGTATTATTTGGACGCGGATGCGTACCAGGTCGTTATGTTCACTGACCCCTGGGCAATAAGACTACTGTGATTATGAAAGCGCAACTAATAGAGACGAAAATTAAACTCCAGGATTCTGTTTCAAACACGAACAGTGTTAGAACATGTAGAATGTGTTCTCAATAAATATATTTCCGATAGACTCGAAGCCAATTAAATTTGCGGCACGTGTTCAAAACTTATTTAACACCGTTTACACTGGATTTAACTGCAAAAAGGTCGTGAGACAATTCACGTGGAAACTGCACTCTATATTTTGTGAGCCATGGTGAAATATGATGGAATATGTAAACATCGACGACAGTGCGTCACTAAACGGCACGCACTAAATCCGAACGCAGACTGATAATGAGAAAGAAGAAAATCGAAGTATTTTACAATTATTTACAGAATTGCAATAGTTTCAGGGCAGGTACCTCTTCCGGGGCACCGTTACACAATACATTACTGCTCTTGAAATCAAATTAGTGATTAAACGTTATTTAATTAACAACATAACTTGTTGCGTATTCATGTTAAGTGATAATAACCATTTTAATATAAACGAATCTATTTGCTAACCGTCTCTATTTTACTTCTTTGCGTTTTTAGATGTTTTATCCGGAGGTTTTTTGGCGCTTATCATTGATGAAATTGTGTACAGGTAGGGATTCAACGACGAATTGATGGGCAGAATGAATACAACTGACCATACGTATGCCACAACAGGGATAACGACCAACTGAGTTTGGGAAAGCACACCCATTATTATGATAGGCATCCAGCATAAGAAATCTGTACCAACTATAACGGCCATCTTAATAGCCATTTTGATTTCATCGTCGCTTTCCTTGCTGCGTTGTAGATTCCTAGCCGATTCCCTTACTTGAATAAATATTGCAATGTAACAAATCAAGATTATGGTAAAACACACCAAGTTTATTCCAAGAAAGATTACGATAGAAAAGTACCAGGCTGGTTTTGTATCTTCCGCAACGGGTATGTTAAAAGACTGATCCGACAATAGATTCCCTACCGCACTTGTCAATATCGAGTAGCTGGATGGCCTAGTGATTAACGGGAGTCCAATACATACATCAGATAAACCATACAAATCTGAATCTGGACCTGCAACAAGTACCGCAATCAAACTAAGAGAAAAAGAAAATGCCCATAAAATTGTTACCACAGTTCTGACTGATGTTTTCCCTAAATGAAATGCTAGTTTGAAAGGGAAACAAATGGAGATAAATCTGTCAATAGTTAACAAAGTCAGAAACCAAACGGACGCTTCACTTGACAAAAGGGATAAGCACCCAGCTATTCTACAAAGAACACTCGATTGCCATTCGTCGGAATACTTGAAATATTCGTCTCCAAAATACAAGTCTACAGTAGCTATGATAATCATGTAAATGCCCATCAGTAAATCGGAAAAAGCCAAATTTGAGATAAGAAATGATTGAACATATGCTTTTCCAATAACTTTTGCCTTACATCGAGACATAAAAACAAATATATTGCCAATAACCGCGCTAATACCCAAAACCCACATACTGATACGTAAGAAATTGTTTTGCATCAGACTTCCACATTTGAATAGCGGTGATTGGGGTTCCAACGTAGTGCACTCGACGAGGTTATCAAAACCGCAGCATATACGATGGTCATCTACATAGCTGTAACATAAACAAACAAATACACTTGGAAGAGTTATCGGTCGTTTTATTTACAAAGTCTATCCTGAATAAAATAACGTACGGCGATTCTCATTTACTTCACATCTTTAAACTTACAGTGTTTTTAGAGATATAAGATGGCTGAACCCATTAGTGTCAACATCTAATACATCTGTAGTGTTAGATCCACGGATAAGAACTCTGATAAGATAAAACACATTCACAATATAACCAAATAGAATCATATTAGTTGATCGGAATCTTGTATGGAAGGTTCATTATACCGATCCAGTGTGAAGTGCTCAAATGTACGTTTCGGTACGTCTGTATCCTTTGTCAACACTTATGTTAGTGATAATCTTGACGTCTTACTATGCTTCGTGCAGTCGTGGAGTGGTCAGTTGATTTATAACCTGGGGATTTTCGATCCAAAACGTGCACGTAGCTATACATTTTGAAAACGTTTGCATTATCGCATCCGGTCATTAACATTATTATCGGTTGCATGACTTACAAAGTTTGTAGATTAGCCATTCCATAGAATGCGTCTGAATTGATGCGTGATATCGGGACATCTAAGAGGGATCTGGAACAATAATTTACATTGATACCGCAAACCGGATTTTGTTATACGCTCATAATATGTCTAGGAATTTATAGGAATTTATAAATGGAGCAGTTTCGATAATATTTAGCGTCGGAGTACGTATTAGCGTGATTATAGTCTGGTATATTTTCAAACGTTTTGTATTGGACCCTTTAAGTAAATGCTCCATTCCGCATCACAGTTACATGTTTCATTGGATACTTGAAATACTAGTGTATTTATTATTAACATACTTACAAGCCCTCAAGAGAAACAAGCATTTGGAATACATTTGCCTGTAGAATACGGATGTCATTTCTGGATAAATCGCTGCGAATAGTAGGTAAAAGGTTTTGATATTTAGAAAATGATGTCGTGTTCTGTTAGAAATCATTCAATGCTTCGTTTTACAAAACAAGCTCAAAACATTTCACAATATTTATATAAATAAAAGTGGACGACAAACTTGGTCAAACTCAACAAGATTGCTCTGACGGGCCTGTACGCAAAAGTATTGGAGAAGACTTCCAAAATATGTATTGTATTAAAGTGCAGAGAAAATGTCTTCATCATTTATATAAATATAGTCGTAGTTTGCTTCATCAATGGAAAATCTAAAAAAAGCGAAATTAAGTCCCTCGTGGATTAGCATGAAAAATCTTGGCATTTTCTGGTACATGGTAAATAAAATAAGCCTACTTAGATAGTAAGTTTTCCCATGAAGGGGGGGGGGGGGGGGGGGGGGGGGGGGGGGGGGGGGGGGGGGCAAAAATTGTTTCGTAGCTTTATTTGCCACTTAACGCAACCTGAAATCTAAATCCGAGGAAGTATGGGCCTATACAACTATTAGTTGTAGATAACAACATAAGGAAATCCTCAACAACAATTTGCTAGTTACTGTAAGATTAGACGTCTAAGATGACATCTTACATGTCGAAGATGAGCAAATACAGTTAACAAATAGGATTTATTCCGTAAATAGCATAAGCTTGTAAGATATCCAATATGGTTTGGTCGTTGTTTCTCCATCCTCCCCCACCCTCCACTCCCCGGGTATGTTTGATTTATACTTGTTTGCAAATATTAAATTCAAAGTGTCACAATTGTTAACGTAACCTTACACGTTCGACGTGTAACCTTACACGTTCTATATGTAACCTTACGCGTACTACGTGTATATCATAGACGTATTATCTTGCACGTTTTGTTTATACTATGGCCACTCATAGCTTTAAACGTATTATCTTACACGTTTTGTTTATAATATGGCCACTCATAATGGCCCTTCGTAATATTAAAAATGTGTCGTCACTCGCTAGGTCATAGGTGAGTGTAAATAAAGAATCACGTTGAATCGGCTATCGGTCCGGACAAAATGACGCCATTTTTGTGGCCAAAAATTTCGAAGTTGTTTACCGCTTTTTTCAAAAATAAGGACTATCATGTCATTATAAATATATTTTGAGCGAGGGTCGCATACAAATGTTGCACTAAAAGGTACAATTTTCATGATAAAATTCCGTTTTTTGTAATTGAATAGTTCAATGGTTTATTAATAACATGATACCACTTCTAGCGTCAAATCTTTGTGGCGTGCTACTGTGATCCTGTCTTTTATAAACGAAAAACACGGGTTCGATTCCCGAAATTCCCTTATGTTTTATATTTTTAAACATGATGGTAACTTAATAAAATCATTCAATATAATGGCCCAGGTATTGACATACTTTAGTATTTATTTATTATTAATCAATTGATTTATTAAATGTGTATGTATTATTATTTTGTATACATCTTTTTTATTTACTGTTAATGTATTTATTAATTAATTTATAATATTTAATTATTCATTCATTCATTTATATAACTAGGCATATGTGTTTATTCATGTATTTAATTATGTTTTCGTTTACTCTAATAGTATTTGATTTCATGTTAAATAATTAATTAATTAATTTGATTGATTGGTTGGTTGACTGATTGTATGAAATTATTTCTACAATTTTGCATGCATCATTGTGGATAGATTTAAAATATTTTATAATAAATTGGTCATAAATGTATCATTGAGTTATAATGCATAAATTGATAATGAATTGTATGATAGAAATCTCCGATTTATCATCATGTCTATGTAATCGTCCATCGGGCAAGACAGAAATTATCATTTAGCTACAGCATAAACTGTTATGCTTTAACTTACTCTTGGGTCCGGTCAGGTATAAGATTTAACGTAAATTACTCGCAAGTTACTAGCCTAGTAGCTTACCCGGTTAGGTGCTCTCAAAATGTTGGGTTACGCCTCAGTTACTAGCGAGGTAGCGCTATTCTTCAGCTACCCGCCATTTGCTCACTCGGCCGATTATAAATGTACCTATACCATCATGTTAAATAACCCCGAAATGCCCCTTTAATATTTAAATTGTATCCTATTCGACACCATAAAACTATCTATAAATGTCATAGACCATGTCAAACTAGTTTGCTGATTATTTAGGCATCGCCTGATAGATTTAGTAACTAGCAAATATAAGTGGCAAATAAATCTACGAAACTATTTTTGTCACCACCCTTCATTGGGAAGCTTACTATTTAAGTACTTTATTTAGTCTAGGTGTCAAACTATAACAAAAAATGCCGTGGAAAATATTTTTGAACTCATTTATCGCCTTTGGCTGGTCTACTGACCACCGTTTTGAAAGTATTGATGAATTTTCAACATTGTTATTACGCTATCATACTTACAGCCATGTGAGATTCTGGAGTCCCGCAAAGAAGTACGGATTCACTCTTGTAATATTGTTATTGCTTAAAGACCTTTAGTTGTTTACAATTCAAACAAAAATACACAATGAAAAGATATTAAATTTCATAATGCATAAATGAATATGGATTCAAATATTTAGTTTTTACCATGAATACTATTATTTGCCACATGTTTTAAAAGTTTATAACTTACAAAACACGAAGATACTGTAGTGCCTTAAAAACACCTTCAAATAAACCTGATTGGCTGGTTCCCGATAGCTCCCTGGATGAGAAAATGTATATAAACATTGAGAGAAATCTGTCAATAAAAATTGCATTACCATGCTGTGCCATGTTTTGGTAAGTGTACTGAGTATCCTCTTGGAACGGTGTGGTTTTGCAATGCGTGATTCCATACCTTGCAATCGTCCTTTAAACTTAATAAGTAGGTCAACCAAACATTTGTTGGTATAAATATTTATTATTTTGCGTATTTATATATTCATATCGCACCATAGTACGATAATAACATTCTATTATATCAGATCGCCAATAGCCATCCAAATATTACGTGATTGTTATTCACAGGATTAACCTATATACCCATTTGATACAAAATCACATATTTAAGTAGTCATGAAAAGTTGCATCTAAATGTAATAGTATTTTGAACTAATAATTGGCTTGTATAAAGAAATACTATATGTCGATTTATCCTCCAAAGTACTTGTTTGTACTTACAAGGCATAGAGAGTTCTAGCAGCCTCATTCAGCGTATCTAAGTGCCATCCATTCAAACACTTCGTTAGAAGTTTACCGCTGGAGTATTGACAATCACAATCATCAGGACATCTCTTGATATCTGAATGGAATACATTTTTTTTTAAATGTTTGGAATTATATTGTAAAGATCATGAATATTGAAAGATCCCAGAATCAACATCAAACAATGTGTCAGCTCTGTAAAGCTCCTTAATAAATATCACTTATTCCTGTTAATTATTGAACGCAGATTGAAGATTTGAATTTAAGAGGACATTTCGTGCGTTTTATAAAAAGCATGACTTTTGTACAGCTGTGAAGCTGTGAACATCCTGAAAATTGATCGTACTCAAGTACACAATAGTTCCCTATGTAAGTTTGTCCTCTTGATTTGGATATTGAACCTATGTATTGCTGTTATTGTTTTATGACACAAATCTTACAGAGGAAAAGATGTGTCTATACATACCACATTGCCGTTCGTCATCCCCGGTTGGACAATCATCTTTTCCATCACAGACAGACTCCGTTAATACACACATGGCGGGAATTTTACGTGTTGGTCTTTCGCAAACGTAGGACCCTGGACAGGATATCGTCTCTGCTCAAAGGAATAATAGGCTGATTTGTTAATGCCTGCGAGGATGGTACTTAAAAACTTATTTGCGTATAGAAGATCCATCATTTGCAAGAAATTTGACTTCGGCAAGCAGTACCAGTAATATTTTTCCGCCAAAGTAGATCCACTTAGAAGAAAATTATACTTTTGTCATCTACATTAATACTCCAACATTTATATTCCAATGAAATACAGTCATCAAAAAAAGTAACTACTCGTATACAGGTAACAAATGGGCTTCTAACTCTAAGAATATATACCTACCTAAACATATCAAATAAAAAAATGGTTAAGAAATTTATCTTCTTCAATATGAGATATTGCACGCTAGGATCAGGTGATTATTGAGGAAGTGACACTCCAAAATGTAAGGTGAAGTCCGATTTTCATGTTCACATTTTTCTTTTCTACACGCGGACCCAGCTATGTGTACATTGGGGGATGCATGCGAATGTTGGATAGTTGGCCGTATTGTTCCGATGGATCAATACGCCACTCACACGCTATACTCTCCCCCGTGTTGAAATGTAAAATGTGAAAATGAAATTGTGACTTTACCTTACATTTTGGATTTTCACTTTATCAACCAATCCTAGCGTGCAATATCTCATATTAAAGAAAATAAATTTCTCAAGAACTTTATGATTCTTAGAGTTAAACGCCCATTTATTACCTGTATAGTTACTTTTTTTGATGACTGTACATTGTATTTACTCGTGAGCATGGTGAGTGCTGAGTATCGTCTTTGAACACGTACATACACATACGCAAGCGCATTAGGACCTGTCAATAAAGAAATAATAATCTAAGACCTTGAACATTTTTTGTCGAAGTTTTCTGAAAGCGGGTTTGATAACTCGTTGGTTCCGATTTCCGAACGTTCATACGCACGTGGTAATACAATGGAAATCGAGCTGTCACCGGGCACACTTTCAACACAAATTGTTTCTATTTTAACCAAAGTTAATAGCCTAGGTCATCAAGAATTACAAACAAAAACTCGTCTCAATAATAGTACGCTGATGTACCGTAGAGGAAAACAAGTAGCGACCTGATATTCATCGTGTAAAGTTACTACATTTATATCAATATGGCTGCTTCATGTCTTATTACATCGACTTGAAGTTTTGAACATTATATAATGTCAAACATATTTCCATAATGCATATTTGGGTGAGACCTTACCGCAACCGAATTCATCTGAGTTATCCAAGCAATCATCGAAACCATTGCATTCAGCAAGTCTATTTACACAGAATCCGTTATCACAGTCTACGTCTTCGTCATCACAGAGGTTTTCTGTGCAATAGAAAGAGAAGAATGATCATGATTGTGTCATATTGCAATACAGGTGAAGACAATTATATCGACGGTAAAGTATGGAGACTTATTGCAGAATTTACTATAATCGTCATGTAAGAATAAAGAATGTTCATAAGTTACATCACTGCGCGGTAATACTTTATATATGAAATCAACAATTACAAAACAGTATGTAGCTCGGTGCACATCTGTAATGATGACGTACACACGAAATTTAAAATATTAATAATTACCAGCAGTGTCAACATGTTCCGATATCAAAATGAAAAAGCCACGTTTAGAGCCCGTCTGATCACTTGAAAAAGTAATCCACATTTTGTTCCCTGGAGAAAACAAGTGCTTTAACATTATAACCCCGGAAAGTTTAGCAATAATTGAGGCAGTCACTAAAACATCGTTGCCAGAACCTACAGTTAAGATATCATAATCTCTCTCTGTTTCAAAATCCAAGATGTCGAGTAGAACTTGATTTGTTGAAGATGATTTTACAGTCCATTGGCAAGAGGCTTCATTTGGATAGTTGGACGGATACGTAAAAGACGCTGTTAGGTTTCGTAGTGGTACATTTTCGCTTAGAAAAACACGGCTCAGGCCGCACTCTCCTGAAAAGAATAATGAGGCTTCAGATCAAGTTTAGGAGTGTAACACATTGAACGACGACAATAACAACATCACCACCAACACCACCAACAACAACAACCATAACACGATCAATAACAACAACAGCACATCAACATCACTCCCAACAAGATCAACTACAATAACGAATAAAACAGCAGCACCAGCAGACAACAACTACAACAGCAAAAATTAAACCAAATCAAGATTAATGCATCGATTTAACTACTACAACGCCACAATAATCGTTCGTCTTCTAACTCAGCAACAGTTATACCGAGTATAATGAAGTCCACAGAGGGGCGACGTAACGACGACTACTACAAAATTGGCAACAGCAACAATAACAATTATACTAAATATAAGTCATAAGTTTATTTTTAACACGGCATTTACCACAGTTTCTCTCGTCTTCTGGTTCAGATCCATAAATAAGAGCGGTACAATCTGTCCATCCATCACATATCATTCCTTCACTAAGACAATAATACACCGGCCTAAGAGATGTACTATTATCTATAGGGCACAATAACGCACACGATGAGACGTCTGTGGAAATCAAAATGAAACAAAAATTAACATACATGTAGTTACCCAATTATTCAGCCTGCACGTCTGTGGATAATTCCCCAAAATTTGTAATAGATTTCTTTTATGCGTTAGTAATCTTAAGATATATTTATGAGTCCAGGAAATTATTTTACTGCTAAGTCAAACTTCATTACAAGAGAGAAAACAAGATTATAAGCATAAGATCACATACAATTGTGAGTCTGCACTAAATGGGAGAGAGAGAGAGAGACAGAATTGCTTTAAAGGGGCATTAAGAGATGTGGTGGAGGCTGCGCCCTCTATTACAAAAATGTATGATAAAAACTGGGATTTGTATATTTTTACAATTATATTACATGTATGAACTTACACCTATAAGGATTAAGAAAAATCAGCCCTCTTTGTACAACAAAACGTCGATTCAAAAATGCTGATTGAACGGCAACCAGCGTTTCACATGATTAGGGGTGGTATACACTGTTTTAATCAAGTTTTGCTGGGATCTTTTTAGGTAGAATCAACAATAAAGGAAATTTTTAACGTTCATCTTGAATTCTGAAGTAAATTAATTAAAATTAAAAAGAATCAAAATGACTCCTTGTACCTTTAAGCAAAATGTTCAAGATGTTAACACTTGGCTCAGGATCCTGTCTTTGCAAAATCATTCTTAGGTTCGAAGAGATAGAGAAATAATCACATACACCTACATACAGTTCCTGACCAGGTGCTTTGATGTTAGCTATTTTGTAATAAAAACCATGAGATAAACAATAAACGAGCAAATGACCTCTCCACAGTATGATACCTCATTAATGCAAATCGAGTGGAAACTTTTGCAGTTATGACTAGGTAACCATACCAACCCATTGCACAAAATTGCAGGAAAATCATTTTCAATGAGATAACATTGCCTAACAGCCAGTAGGGAGGTCACGCTGCATGTCATATTTTGTTATACGCAAGAAAACAATGGAGTCTTAGTGACTGCAATATTTGCTAGAAATAGCTTCGGAAAATGGTCTATTTGGGCATCTCATAATCTAAGAATCGTGTTAAAAATCATGTAGAATTTTAGAGGAGGGTCAATAACATCTGCAAAACGGTAAAAGGTATAGTTTTATACACGTTTGGTGACCAAATTCATGTCGTAAAATGTCGGAAAATTCACGTTTTGAAAATCCGTGGTCTTCAAAATTAGAGGAATCCTGACTCATTCTAAACCTCACCAAATCATGAAATGAACCCTCGTCTACAAAAAAGTCCATGTACGTATTGCTCTATCTGCTTGGAGATAGCGAAGACCACGGAAACCTCATAGCTTTATACCACGGAATGAAATCTGCCATAGACATTCAATGGCGAAAATCGTACAGATTTGCACTGCAGACCTCTGTGTAGGGAGTGTTGACAATAGCATGACAATAGCAAGGTCGTTTGACTATTGTATTTGTGCATGTTTGTGACGACTGATCCCGTTTAACAATCTTCATAGCTTTCATATAGGGCTTGGGTGACCTAACTACTGACTGCTAATGTGTGCTCAGCAGTGATAATGTGTGTGAAATGAATCACAACTCACCATTTATTCGTACATGCCGGACTCAATTTTTATGAATGAGGTGTCATATTACGTTTAGTGTATAATCTTACGATTTTTGATTTTGGTTACTGATTTTGAATTATCAAACTACTTAGGGATGCACCATTTGATTTTCAGGGGGGGGGGGGGGCATGAAAGTTGGGTCGGGTGGATTTCTTTTTTAAAGGTTTTTTTGTGGCAAAGGCGTCATTTTTATTATATTTTAGGTTTTAATGTTTTTCTTTACATTGAGTTGGGTGATTCAGATTTTCTTTTAAAATCAGTAGTGAGTACACTTTTTTCTTTCTTTCCTGGTTGGTGGGCAATTTGTTTCTTCTTCCTGGATAGTGGGCAAAGTTGTTTTCCTTCAGAAAACTTCCATCCCCCTCTCTGCGTATCTAATGGTGCGTCCCTTAGGATTTTTTTAGGGGGGGGGGGCGTATTTTTTGGAAAACATTTTGAGAGGGGGGGGGGGGGGGGGGGGGGTAGCGATGCGGTCTTTCCAAAACCGGCAAAAATCGCATGGTGCAAGTCGCAAATGTACCGATGGAACCTACCTATGCCTCTGAAAAAGGTAAAGTGGTACATAAAAAAGGACTATTGTCAAATTTTACGGGGGGGGGGGGGGGGGGGGGGGGCGCCCGCCTACTCCGCCCCCCCTGTATCCGCCACTGGTTACGATATGTTTATTGTAGAATTGGAATCGGTCACTCACGGCCTTTAGTAGTAGTACACTGATATAATTGTACTACTGTAGAAATAAATAAACATTTTACCTGTTACGTTAAACTCTTCTATATTTAATGAGAAATAACTGCCCGGTTTAAAATCCATGTAAATCGACGCTTGATTGTTGACGAATCCAACATAATCCGGTGCACTGGTTTGAAGCCGTACAGAGCTGTCATATAGCTGTAATGTTCCATCGGTCAAAACTACTATATCGTCACTGGAAACACTAAGCCGATGAAATTTAAATTTAATGTGAAATCCCCACGGCGCTTCAATGATCCACAAGCAGTACAATTCGTGTAGATTGCCATCTGGATATCCAGGTGAATTCAGGGAAAATGACATCTGTGTGGTCAAGTCAATGGTAGTTCTTCCACAGGGAGCTGTGTAAAAGTAATCTCTCTTTGGTTTAATGTCCTTCTATATATTCAAAAAGGCCCTCTTTCAATAGAAAACATATTTTGAGAGATAAAGGTCTTAAAGAATCCATCTAACACGCTTAGGTATATTTGTTTACACGAAGTCTTACAAGTTAAGAGTTTTATCAAACTCATGATTTACAATAAGCTGACAACACGCTGACTTTCGTTTGTTGTTGATTTAGAAATAAATATGTCCAGGAATATTTGTAGAATCGTACACTATTAAACACCCCATTAATCTATAATATGCTTCCTTCGAATCCAAAATGGCCGTCAAAATGAGTCAAATTCTTAAAGTATTAAAAAGATGTCCTGTTCATCTTAGTTACATATAATAGAATAGACACAAAGAGCACGACCATTTGGTAAGGGGTCATAAGGGCGGGTAAGAATATACCTATAGTTGTGTAGACCGAGAATAGTAAGCCTTAGATTTTGAGGAATCTGCGAATAATATCAGAAAGTCCATTAAAACCAACACCCAGACCGTATTTTGGGGAATGAAACTATCGAGGGAGAAAACAAATCAAATTAAAGGAACACGTTCGTCGCCCGCTACCAGCACCTAGCAGTGTAGTGATTAGCAATGTAGAGATTTGTAGTGAGGAAGGTTATGGTTTATATGACAAAATGTTACAGCAATGGACTCTTCCCCAACCATGTAATCTTGAACGAGTTGTTTAATAAAAATCGGTTTCACTGAATTGGCGGGTAGGCCATTTCCCCCTGATCGAGTTATCTCCATCCACCCTAAGAACTGTTTCATTCCATGTATGCGATAAGCAGTACATCGGTGCATTTGATGCAAGAGAACCCCAGAGAGCCACTACTCAGCAATTTCCTGGCTTGTTTTTGCTGAGGTTTTACAAAGGTCTTAGGGGCGATATCCAAACTCTACAGTGATTTTAAAGCATTTTTCTAGCGATTTTACAACGATATTCCAACGGTATTTCGTTCTATTGTTAAAAGCATCGGAAAAAGATCGGTGATTAACTAGAAACCTCTCTACTTATCTGGCGTTAACAATATAACTATTGTAGTACTCTCGATGGCTGCATTAGTGAAGCAGACAGATCAAAGGCGCAAGGAAGGTTGTGTTATATTCTTTAAGAAATACTATAATATAGTTCCGATGCTTTTAACAATAGAACGAAGAATGATGTATTTAATCCTAACTTTGTGAAAAGATGAAGTCGATCGCATTTTTCGTTTGTCTGTGGTGACCCTCTTTGCTGCACAACCAAATTTACCTGTTTGTCCACGAGCACAGTGATTTTCATTGGAAATGGCATACAATTGCATTTTCATATTTGAATATCCCGCCAACAAAAAAATGGAAAATTTCAGTTTTTTATTAAAATTTAGAACATTATACGCTTTCATAGCATGGGTATGATTATAATTGATTATGCTAACTCATATGTAAACAAGAAAGGATGCATAAAATTCCAATAACATCACAAATGAACTCAAGTTTCCAAATTTGAATGAGACACATTTTGCGATCTGATATTATATTTTGGGTATCTCGTGGACAAACGTGTGAAATGGGTGCACTGGTCAAAAGGTTCACCAAAGGAAAACGAAAAATGCGATCGACTTCATCTTTTCACAAAGTTAGGATTAAATACATCATTCTTGCAACGTTTAAAAAGTTTTAAAATTCATTTTGGTTTTGAAAACAAAATGGCTTCTTTCCACTATTGCAGTCTTTTTGACTCACCCTGTATTCACGGAATACACGGGCGTGTGACCTAAAAGGCGAGTGCTATTATGAAATAAACGATCAGATTCAATTTATATTGTCACAATGTGAAGAAATGTGAAGAAAACTGAAATTTAAATAGTCGTAAGAATGGCCTTTTGTTTACATTTTTAGTCATTGTTTTGCGCTCTTTTGTTTTTCGCGTCTACGTCGCGGATATTAAGCAGCGCGTCTTGTATACGCACGTGAAGATTCAGCGCGCGACGCAATGATCGAACAGCTGTCGCAGCAGTTTGAAAAGCGCGGAACTTCGCTTAAATTCCCGCCAAATAACCATGCGCCTGACTTACTCAAACTTACCAAAACAACAATTTTAAATCACCCAAAAGAACGGGAAATAATCGCTTCCGATAAGTAACTAATATGATGGTAATGATAGAATACATATAAAAGTATAAAATAATAGAGAAATATGAAATTCAATTTTTGAAACAAGTGCCGGGTTGACACTGCCCTTACAGGTAGATGTTCCGATTTTCAACTTGAAGTTTTCTATTCTACATGAAAGGTCATCCTTAAAAAAGTCGTGTTCCAAAGTTTGAGTTGCATAGCTCTAATGGTTCTTATTTTAGACGCACAAGATGCTGTGAACTGTACCCATTGAGTAGTACACAAACTATATCGGTGGTTACCACCATTCGCGGTAATTCGACGTTATTTCATCGATTTCTCCGTAATTATAATACCGATTTAGGCCGTCAAATTTCAGTATGATGATGAGAAAAATACGAGCTTTCATATGATATGAAAATCTCCGTATGTTTGAAATAATTCTGTGTTACGAAAATGTGATCGGGTCATCTACCTTTAAGTGCCACTTGTAAAGACAGTTTTACAAAATAAGTAATTTAACGGGAGTAGGAGTCGTTGAAACGCCTTACGCATGATTTATTGGAAACACGCGTTGCCTTTAAGATCCATTCGAAATGTAGATTTAGTCAAATCAAGAAGGATAACAGTTGGCGTAAGTAAATGAATATTAACCAGCAAATGACAATCATAAAAAAGGACGCTAAGGCGATGTTGACGGGAGAATATCACAACACAAAAGATGATCACAACATAATTTCAAAAAGCGAAGATTTTATTTAAAGGTGTATGTTCCGATCACCTTTTTTTTTGGTTATGATTCTTTTTTCACATCAAGATATTTTTATTCCCATATTTTTCTCATTATGTCAGTAAAATCTAGGGGCCAGAAATGTTCCATTTAAAAATTATAGGCTAAAATGTGGTGAATTACTGCCAAAGATGGTTAACCACCCGCCAGTTTGTGTACTTCTCAATGGGCACATTTCTTGTGACCTTGTGCTTCTAAAATAAGAACCGTTGAAGTTAAGAAACTCAAACTTTAGAATGCGACAATTCTAAGGATGCCCTTTAATATAAAATAGAAAACAACGAGTTGAAAATCAGAACATCTACCTTTAACTGTCAACACAGAACATGCAGAATGGAGGGTGTCTTTTTGTGTATAAACCAGTTTCTTGTAAATAACCCTGATGTTACTCTTAACAATTTACAAAAACATATGATGCAATGGGCAATGTCTACATTAATGCCCCGTAATGTTTGTATACAGCGCACAGTTTCATTAACTTGTGCAACAGTGACGTCATGGGTTAGAGAAAAAAGCCAAACAATCCATACCACAATCAAATCGATCCATTACGAAGCACGTTGGTGTTGCATCACACATATCATCTTTTCTCAAACATTGCAAGCCAGCGGCGCCGCTTCCCCAGCATGGTAACTGGTGTTGCGCACAAGCATCTAGTATTAAAAAATTGAAAGGATATTTTAACAAACAAGTGAAGTTACGTAATATATCGACGAAATTCATATATCATCGCGAAGACGGGGTGAAATAGTTTGTCGAAACATGTTATAGTGCGTCAATACACCTGAATCGTTTGACATACTATACTATGTGTCCTTAATGATTGGAGGTGATATCAGCGATTATGGTAAGGATCGCATCATGCTAGCCAACGCGTAACTGCAGTGCTAACATGGACAATCTACAATACAGACACATCGTTACGCATTCAAATTCACACATCTCACTGAAGCTGACGACACCGTGATGACGGTCAATTTCAACATGATGAAGGTCAATTGTCGAAGGCGCTGAGGATTTCTAGCGCAGCATGTGCGTTTGGCGTATATCGCGCGACCATACAAATACGCATGCACACGATGCTGGTGAGTGAACTAAAGCGCAGCACACGGAGATGGGTTTCGAGTTTCATGAAAAACCAAACTCGCACTCGATATCGAGTTTCATGAACAAATCAAACTCGAAATCAAGTGCTACCAAGTAGTAATGTCAAGCAACTTTCATTCGTTAGAATGTTTAGAATAGGATCTAAACACGAACTATTATGATAATAAGTAAAGCGTAATTATATACTACCAAGAAAAAAAATCAATTATTCTCCAATTTATTCAATAAAACCAAACTCGATTTCGAGTTTCATGAAAAAACACCAAACTCGATATCGAGTTTCATGAAAAAACCAAACTCGATATCGAGTTTCGTTTTTCTCTTCTAATATGCTACCAGGTAGTAAGGTCAAGCAACTTTCATTCGATAAAATGTTTTTAAAAGGATCTAAACACGAACTAACATGATAATTAAAGCTTACTTATATACTACCAAGAAAAAAAATCAATTATTCTCCAATTTATTCTATAAAAACCAAACTCGTTATCGAGTTTCATGAAAAAACCAAACTCGATAATTGAGTTTTACGAAAAAACCAAACTCGATATCGAGTTTCATGAAAAAACCATCTCGATATCGAGTTTCATTAAAAACGTAACTCGATGAATATCGAGATTCATGAAGAAAAAAAACCTCGATATCGAATGTCATAAAAAACCAAACTCGATATCGAGTTTCGTTTTTCTCTTCTAATATGCTACCAGGTAGTAAGGTCAAGCAACTTTCATTCGATAAAATGTTTAAAATAGGATCTGAACACGAACTAACATGATAAGTAAAGCTTACTTATATACTACCAAGACAAAAATCAATTATTCTCCAATTTATTCAATATCGAGTTGATATATAGTTCCATGAAGAAAAAAACCTCGATATCGAGTTACGTTTTCCTCTTCCAACTGCTACCAGGTAGTAATGTCAAGCAACTTTCATTCGATAAAATGTTTAGAATAGGATCTAAACACGAACTAACATTAGCGTGAAAGTTCATCGAACTAACATGATAAGAAAAGCTTAAAGGTAGATGTTCTGATTTCTGGCCCGATTTTCAACTTGAGGTTTTCTATTAATTTTACATGAAAGGTCATCCTTAAAATTGTTGCTTTACAAAGTTTGAGTTGCATAACTCCAATGGTTCTTATTTTAGAAGCACAAGGTTACATCAATTTGCCCATTGAATAGTACACAAACTTGCTGGTGGTTAACCACCTTCAGCACCACATAATGCACCACATTTTAGCCTATAATTTCGAAATGGAACATTTATGGCCCCTAAGATTTTACAGACAAAATGAGAAAAATATGGGAATTCTTCTGATATAAAAAATATCTTGATGTGAAAAAAAAATCATAGACCCAAGAAAGTGATCGGAACATACACCTTTAATTATATACTACCAAGAAAACAAATCCATTATTCGCCAATGTATTCAATAAAAACCAAACTCGATAACGAGTTACGTTTTCTCTTCTAACTGCTACCTGTTAGTAAAGTCAAGCCACTTTCATTCGATAAAATGTTTAGAATAGGATCTAAACACGAACTAACATGCTTAGTAAAGCTTATTTATAGCCCTATACCACAAAGAAAAAAAATCAATTATTCTCAAATTTATTTAATATAAACCAAACTCGATAAGTTCCATTTTCGAGTTTCATCATATTGAGTTTGGTTTTTGTAATGCAAGCTGAAACTCGAAACTCGAAATGTGAAACTCGAAACTCGAAATGTGAAACTCGAAACTCGAGGATTAGCAACACACTCGACGGTCAATAGGGAGCTTTCGATTTGGACGACGGACGCTTCTACGACGGTAATATGACACATTGAGTCATGTGCGCATGCGTCGACTTAGCAATCCGTCGGTCGTCCAATTTCTGGGACCTGTCTTCGACCTGTCTTAGGGTGCTTTCGATTTGCACGACGGATAAATCTAGGACGGTTGAATGACACTTTAAGTCATACATAGAAAGTTAAACCTGGTTAAAATATTTATAATTTACTTTAAGTCATGTGCACATGCGTCAGTTTTGTCATCCGTTGGTCCTCTAAATGCTACAACGCGTAAAGGGACTAACAACCGTCGTGGTGACGACGGCAACGTTTTGTTTACCGTCGTAAAAGCGTCCGTCGAGCAAATCGAAAGCTGAAGACAGGTCACAGAAATTGGACGACCGACGGATTGCTAAGTCGACGCATGCGCACATGACTCGAGGTGTCATCTTACCGTCGGGCGTAGAAGCGTCCGTCGTCCAAATCGAAATCTCCCTAATATCGTCTTGACGACGGCCATTTGTCAAGCGAGTACCAAGGGCGCAGAGGATTTCTATGGCGATATGTGAGTTTGGCGTATCATTGCCACGCGACCATTTAAACACGCACATGATGCCGGTAAACTAAATCACATCACGCGGAGAGGATGCATACAAAATGGCGTCCTACTGGCATGCGCTTAAGGGAGCGATTAGGTGCGAACAATTTTGGAAGCGCGTATTTGTTGTTGTCATATTCGACTTAAGTTAGTTGGCAATCAAAGCCCAAGATTGTGAGCCTCACGCTGCAAACGTAAATCATTGGATAACATTCAAATCTGTTTAAAATAATATCTTAAAGCTCACCACAACCATATTCATCCGCCGAATCCGAGCATTCTGGGTAATAATTACATACTCTTGATCTATTTATACACTTTTGTTCAGTTGGACACAGGAATTCCTCGTCGGTGCAATCTGGTAAACAATAGTATCATACTTTTATATCAGTATTGCTATTACAAAATATAAACATGTTGTTCATAAGATATTCGTCTGCTGAAAGAATAAAGTATATCTGTAAAGTCTCACCTTGAGCTTGCAGCCCTGTTAGGATGGTGTCAAAATAAGCCGGCTCATTGGTCCTGCGTATAGAAACAACCACCCATATTGCTGACGAATCAGACGAGTAGTATAAAGGTATGTTGTAACCGGTCCGTGTCATAATTCTGCTACTTTTATTGCTTGGTTCTTGTCCATTACCAAACGATAAGTAATTATCATTTCCAAATACAAACATTTCAAACGTAAGTAATATAAGTTCCTTGTCTGTGCCATGGATTAGCCACAAACAATCTAAACCGGTGTGAGTCATTTGGACATGTGAGGAATCAAATGATAGATGCATTTCCTCTTGGGTTAGCGTTATATTGCGTGATCCACAAATACCTTTAAGAAAACATTGAAGCATATGAGTTTGCTACATACAAAAAAATGAAAGAATAGAAAATCGTTTAACAATTACCGATTATATTTGTGTGTCTTTCTCTTGCATCTCTGATAAACTGTATAATTACCACAATTTTCTTCATCTGAGAAATCTGTACAGTCTGCTATGCTATCACATATAGCGTTTGGTTCCAGGCAATTTGTATCAGCTTGGCAAAGTATTTGTGGGAAAGGGCAAGTCACTGCATACAAATCATGAATAAAACATTAACTTGGTGGTAATAAAGGATATAAGAAAGAATTCGAAAAATTGATACTAAAATGTGTCAATGTTGTTTTAATATTTTGGTGTAAGTTTCATTTATCAGAGCAAATACCTGCTATTTTTCGAATTCCCAAGAATCCAACAAATCCAAAATTGGCATCATCAAATTGTGTTGTTGTTGTGGTTGATACCATAGCAATCCACATTTCCCCCGAAGCGCTTTCAAATGTCCTGTTGCTATCCGTGTATCCTCTTACGTTAGCAATAAGTGAAGATTCACTGATTGCTTTCCCATCACCGATTGATAAATAATCTGATGTTCTGAAGTTGGCTAGCATTAAATTAAAGACAATACGAACTTTGGATGGACTGGAGATTAACCAAGCACATGCAAAACCAAGTCGATAATCAAACGGGTAACCCGGAGACGTGAACTTGAGAGGAAGGTCATTCGGTTCAACGATTATTTCCCGGATGTCGCAGGGATCGGCTGCAAACCAAAATAAAAATTCAAATGTCAATTGTCCATGTAATTTTCATTAACCCTTTGAACCCGAAGCGCAGGTTTTACTGGCTTGTCTGATTCTGTACCATATACCCGACGCGCCGGTTCAGCGGCTTGGACCGATGTGTACTAAATATCCGATGAGCCGGTCCATCGACGCTTTGTAGCATGCCCAAATGGGTTTATTTACATTGCTAGACGACTGGAGGAACTAGACAAATTGGGTTCAAAGCTTAAATATCTGTGTTTTTTTACATCATTGAGTGATTTTAGTCAATGTGGTTTGCACTTTAATTTCGTATGTTGAAGTTTTGAACACTTTGGACGATAGTGATACTGCTGAGAATCTGTTTATATGATAGTTATGGAATTTCAGTTGATTTTGAGACAAAATCATAAAGTATAAAGTTAGTTTTCAGATTGATGAGACACAATTTTGATAAATGTTACTGTTTCCAAGTATTTTAAGATGTATTTCAGTTTTTGTAAATGTTGAAACTGTCTTTTGAAGCTATACACTAAATCTTGATTTGTTTAGATGGGTTTATTTTACCATGGAAGTAACAGACAAGATTTTACCTATCAACTTTATTTTTCTTATAATTTTTATCCAACCACTGAATGAGCATTCACTATCACGCTATAGTAAAATAGCCTAAATGACGGGCAAACTAGATCAAAAAGTAACTAAACAGGGGGGGGAGAGAACACAATATATTAATAACGCCAAAAAGGCACATTATCTACTCAATGCACACACAATTTCGAACAATGCAAAGAGAAAGGACAAAAGTTAAATAACAAAAACAAAAGCAAACTTCCTAACACACACAAAAATGGACTAGTGATGGAACATGCAGAAAGTGTGTTTTTAACAGGGTTTTTTTTCTTCAAGACAGTTATACACATTATGCCGCTAGTATTTTGATATTGGTATATAGTTCCCCGTTCCAGAGACGATGGCATGCATAGCAAATGTATCACAAGAACCCAGTTAACTGTCCAAATCTGTCATATATATAGGTATATCCTTGTTGTAAGATATTCATAAGTTAGTATAGTGTCAAAACCCCATTATGAATAAAGCTGTATAATCCTTTAATCCATCAATGGAAGCTTTTGTGCTAGATTAATTATGTGCTGTCTTACACCAAGGGTAAACCTAGATATAGCCTGATTAAGGATCATACGTACTGCAATTGCTCTCGTCCGTGAAATCTGGACATTCCGGGGATCCATTGCAGACAAAATCCAGAGAAACACAATCACCTGTCGCACATCTATACTCGTCTAGCATACAATCACCTGTAATGATGAGAAAACATACCGATTTTTTTCTTGTGTCTAATGTTAATGTACTGTGTCCCATTGTCCGACTGCTAGTTCGGGCAACAACTGCCTGATCTAGCAGCAGAATGTGTCCTGCGCAGGAACATTCAGCATCGAGTAATATTATGGAATTTAGAAACCTATCCCTAAAACGTTTTAGGCCTATAGGGACTCAAAACGGTATTTATCGATATTTTCTTTGGGTATGGGCAATCACCATCTCATTTACACAATTTTTACATAGCGGGAAAAAAAATCTGGAAAAAGTGTACTTCAATACTGGAACATAAAAGTTGTAAAAAATATACTGGTACGAATTTATCGAGAGATACTGGAACATTATTTGTGTTCCATTATCGAGCGATACTGGAACGTTTTATGTTTTAGTATCGAGCGACACTGGAACGTTTCTATGTTCCAGATACTAGTACAGTCCATAATCTCAGACCTAAAGTACACTTTTTCCAAAAATCCTAACTTCGAGGTGTGTAGGCTATTCCATGACAAAAAAATGTATCCTTGTTTCAACAATTTTTATTAAAATATGCAAATTAGCTTAGTTTTTCAAAAATGATTTGAAGAATAAGTAAAAAACATTGAAAAAACCCGATACATTGTGAGAAGAATTTTTAGATAATGGGCAGCCGATATGATTGTACTAATGCAGAGGAAAGACAATAAACGTTAGCAGCACGTAGACTAATATTGGTTTCGATCATGTCTTAAAGATTAATTTAGATACTTTTTTTGAGATCATTGTATATAACAATGTTCTGGGGCTAGGGTCTCAATTCAATCGATAACGCAATACTCTAAAATTAACATTCGCGAGTTTCTAATTATAATAGACCTTATTGGATTTTAAGAAAACCCATTCCAAACAAAGCAAGAACAACAGAATGATAGCTCTTATCCCACATGCCAGCAAAATTCTACTGCACATCATCCTTAATGAAAGATTGAGACCTCGTCTCGAAAGAGAGCTTCCTCCAGAACAGGCTGGTTTTCGAAAAGGCCGTGTGGCACCAGAGACCATATAGCTATCAGGCGTCGATTGGCTATGGCTAGATCTGCAATGTCACAGCTCTCAAAAATATGGGCTGACAGAGGCATCACTATATCAACCAAGGTACGTCTGGTCAAAGCACTCGTTTTCCCTATTTTAACCTACGGCTGTGAATCCTGGACACTAACAACTGCAAGCTGTAAAAAAATCAATGCATTTGAATTGTGGTGTTGCCGCCGGATGCTAAGGATCACTTGGGTCATGAAGTGAACCAATGCAAGTGTGCTTCAGGAGGTTGGTGTGAAGACAAGGTTACTTGGGTTGATCAATTCCTCAACTCTCTCTTATTTCGAGCATATTGCCAGACGCCAAGGAAACTGTCTAGAGAAGGTGATCATGCAGGGCAAGATTGAGGGTGCACGCGGACAAGGCCGGCCAAGGTCAAGATGGTTTGACATTGACAGAATAAAAACTCTTGTTGGGCATCGTACTTCAGTCATTTATCGATTGGCTGCTGACCGACGGAAGTGGCGTGTCATCACCAAAGTCACGAGCTGTCAGTCTGTCACATTAGAACCCATTTTATAAATTATTCTGATATTAAATAATGATTTATGATAACTTCAAACCCTATGTGTTATAATCTTGACCGTTCCTTAATATACTCTCATAAAATACTGACCGCACCCTTAACATTTTATGTAAGACATGAGATTCATCCAGGCGTTAACTCAGAGTGGGATCAGAGATGGATAAATGTGGATACAATAGGATGGATTGTGATGAACTATAGAGGGTATATTGATATGTAAATTTGGGATGGTTTAATTCTGACTATTGGCTAGAGAGTCATAACAAACTTTTAGTGGATGTATCAATGGCATGGTATATGATTATATAATTTCAAAACCAGGTGTAGAATTGTATCACCTGTGATTGTATAATTTCTCTCTTGGCAGTTGAGCTGGGATGATTTTATCATTCCTCACTTTACCATCATTGAGTAGACATGTATACATAGCATGTACTCCGAATCAGGGTTTTAGGTTTCTGCAGACATCATGGTTTGACTTGATATACATGGCGCAAGAATAATAACTTGTATAAGCCGGGATGCTGTGCACAGAAAATAAATGTGATTTTGTTGTGCTAGCAAGGACATAATGTATTCAGTCTTGACATTGTACTTGGGGGTACAGTAACGTCGACCATACTTGTTGTTGGGAGAAACCGACCAACGCTTCTGATGTCTTCAGTGTGCAGACCTCACCCTTTGGAGATTTGTTTTTGAACGTGCTTTATAATTTGCGGACCATGTAAGTACTGTTTTGTATTATTAATTTTGTAGTAATTTATATATGAAATGTGTAATTTGTATGACTTGAGAAATTGAGACATTTTCATTTATAATCCAAAATAATTGTTCCGTACATGCAACAATATTTGATGATTAGAAGGAACAATTAAGCGCAAGCTACAGAATGTAGGCAAACATAATTTCACAAACTATGTTACCTGAGTTTTCAAATAGTAGATCCCAAATAGTTTCTACATTGATATTATAAAAATGATGAGCATGACGGATGTATATAATTTTGAAATATCAAAAAGTTTACCACGAAACTTATTATTTATTATGTATTCATCCAAGCAAGAATGCTTTAAAAATTAATCATTTGCACATGAGGAAAGATTATCACAACGTATTTTGGTAATCTTTCTATTTATTATAGTGCCACCTTTTTTGGTTCCGTACTATGCTTTTCCGATACTGCACCTATCCTTTGCGTTACATTTTACTGGGATGGATCCTTCGGACCGACTTATCTAGCAACAATCCGTGAAGATAACCAACCAAGTTCTAGAAACAGAACAGAACTCTATACCACGGAATTAATGTTAAGAACTGAGATTAAATATTATAGAATAAGATGGACATGCGGTTGATGCCGATTATCTGGTAAAACATAATAAATACCTTATTAAAAGTCGTATTTTGAGGTACGTACCAGACTTCCAATTATCTTAATACTTATACATCTAGATATGTATAATTAACCGAGCGACAATCATAATATCCAACTTTGTGTCAATATTGCCGGCCAGTAAAAGGATCCTATTTTTTTAATATATTAAGTAAGATTTGTAACATTGTCATAAGGAAGACGCAGAGAGAAGAAAGACAGATAGAGGAGAGAGGAGACTTGTTACAAATAAATCTATATTATTTTACGGATATTATACAACAATTTTGCATTGTCAAATTGAATGAATAGACTACTAGATAAATTGAGCCAAATTGATCACAAGGAAAACAACCCAGTGACAATTAATTGGGGGCACGTCCGAGAATTATCTATTCATTTATATTAGTGTTCGATCAACATATCCATGACCGATTTGTAATCGAAGTATATTATTAAGAAGACATTTAAGGCTAAGATCTACGATCTAAGCAGTATACATTTTAAGAGCTATACTTAATAATATCAAAGCTGTGTACTTAATTCTGCATTTAAACTTACACCCACAGGTGAGCTCAGCACACTGCGACATCGAGGTGTGAAGTCCGTGTTTCCACAAGTACACCGTTTCGTGTCAAGATCAGATGTAGGTATCACTCTAACGTAGTGATATCTGGTAAGTTGCTATACATTTCACATTGTGTATTTACAGCCGATACTATAATCTTGTATACCATGTATATCTCGTCACAATAAACCTCATGATTACATCAGTGATATAAGTCCAATTAAATCAAGTTAATAATCTGCTCAAATTAATTGGTTTAATTGATTCAATCAATGTGATTAATACTAATAGTCTTGGAATATCACCAATTATATTTAGTATATCCGTGATCTGTCTAAATTCTTAGTTTTGAATTAATCCATTTTGTCAACAATAAACATGGCTAGTCAGATGGAATTAGAGAAACTTATCGCTATAGGAGAATCCCTAGAACTTAAAGGAGATAAACTACGCGAGTTTATTGATGAAGAACGCGATAGACTAAAAACAGAGCGAGATGAAGAAAGGGCAAATAGGGCAAAAGAAAGGGCCTTAGAAAGGGAGGAACAGGATAGAATAAGACAGATAGAAAGGGATGATCTAGAGAAACAACTAGCAATACAGGCTGACATTGAAAATGGTAAAGCTATGCAGCTAGAAATTCAACTTCAAATTGAACGTGCTAGACAAGCTCAGGTTGAAGCAGGTGGTGGTGTTGGTGGTAATCATAACAATGGTCATTATAAAAGTAGGGCTCCCAAACTACCCGCTTTTAATCAAGACAAAGATGATATTGACGCCTACCTTCATAGATTCGAAAGATATGCCACATCTCAAGGGTGGAATAGAAACAATGAATGGGCAACAAATCTTGGTGCATTGTTACAAGGGGATGCTTTGTTCGAATACTCTTCTCTTTCCCCGCAAGAAGCATCAGATTACGATAGGGTAAAAGAAGCTGTCTTAACTGCTTATAATCTCACCGCTGAAGGGTTTAGGCATAAATTCAGAGATGTTAGGCCAATTCAGGGAGAATCAGGTTCTAGATTTGTTACTAGATTAAACAACTACCTTCATAGATGGATGGAACTAGAAAATACTGGTGACTTTGAATCAATGCAAGATTTACTACTTAGGGAGCAATTTATGAATTGTTGTACTAAAGACCATGCTACTTTCCTGAAAGAAAGAAAGCCTTCCAACATCAAGGAGATGGCCCAATATGCTGATCAGTATGTTGAAGCTCATGGCGGTTGGCAGCCTGGACAAAACAAACAGGAAAAAGGTAAAAGTAACAGTACAGGTAATCAAAGACCAAACTCATTCAGAAATTCAAACCCTCAAAAAGGTAAAGGTACTAGTAACAATAACAAGTCAGGTTCCTACAGTCAGAAACAACAATCTGGTGGTGCAAATTCAGAAAAAGGTCAGTTCAAATGTTTTTTATGTCAGAAAACTGGTCATTTTGCAAGAGATTGCCGACAACGACACACAATGGCATTCATGACAGATGTCTTTGAAGCAGTCGTCAAAAAGCATACCAAAACAGAAGAGACAGAGGAACAATGTGACACAGAAGGTGAGGTATTAGGTGCATGTATTGTAAACCCAGATCCACATTTAGACTTAGCCAGTCGTAAAGGATATCTAACATTGAAATGTGGACATCAACTACCGGTACTTACTGCAGCTTGTAGTGGCCAAAGAAATCATATGATGCCAGTACAAGAGGGTAAGATTAACAACCATGTAGTTAAAGTTCTAAGAGATAGTGGATGCACAGGGGTGGTTGTCAAAACCAAATATGTAGAACCACAACAAATGACAGGTGAAGTCAAAACTTGTATGCTTATAGATGGTACAGTAAAACAATTTCCTGTCGCCACAATTCAAGTTGACATTCCGTATCTGGTAGGTACAGTGACTGCCGTATGTATGAAAGACCCTGTATATGATCTAATCTTAGGAAATATTCCAGGGGTACGAGATCCAACTGATCCTAACATAGACTGGGGTAAACAACAAGACATCGATCCGATCCAGAATCCTAAGGTATCATGTAAAAGTGTACAAAATCCACAGACAAATAACAAACCTGAGACAGGAGCAGCAGTAGAAACACGAGCTCAGACAAAAGCCAAAGAGGTAAAATTCAAGAAGCTAAAGGTAACCACACCGTTAGGTGAAGAAGTAACAGCTGAAAAGTTAATACAAAAGCAACAGGAAGATCCTAGTCTTTTGAAAATTCGCCAGTTAGCCAAGACAGGAGAAAAGGTGAGCAAAAAGGGTAATATCCACTCTTATGTTATGATAAAGGATATCCTTTATAGAGAATTTCAATCACCACAAGTAGAATATGGTAACATGTTGAGACAAGTAGTAGTTCCAGCGGAATACCGCAAACATGTACTGAAATTAGCTCATGAATCCATTCTAGGGGGTCATCAAGGTTCTAAGAAAACACGTGACAAAATTATGTCTAATTTTGTTTGGCCCGGAATGCAAGCAGATATTACCAGACATTGCCAATCATGCGATGTGTGTCAGCGGACAATTCCAAAAGGTAGAGTAACTAAGGTGCCACTAGGTAGTGTACCCTTAATGGAAGAACCCTTCCAAAGAGTAGCTATAGACCTGGTAGGACCAATTAAACCTACTTCAGAAAGGGGACATAGGTATATTTTAGTCCTGGTAGATTATGCCACTCGTTACCCTGAAGCTGTACCAATGAAGAACATAGACGCTGAATCAGTTGCTGAAGAGCTCATGGTAATGTATTCTAGATTAGGTTTTCCAAAGGAAACATTAACCGATCAAGGATCAAATTTCGTCTCCGGTGTCATGAAAGAAGTAAGTAGATTACTTTCAATCCGCCGATTGACCACAACCCCTTACCATGCAATGTGTAATGGTCTAGTTGAAAAATTCAATGGGACATTGAAGGCCATGCTCAAAAAGATGTGTGAGGAAAGGCCAAGAGATTGGGACAGATACATAAGTCCGTTACTGTTCGCATACAGAAAAACGCCTCAAGACAGCACAGGTTTCTCTCCATTCGAACTTCTGTACGGACGTACGGTGCGAGGTCCCATGATGATTCTCAAAGAGTTGTGGACAGGTGAAAATGAAGTAAGTGAAACAAAAACAGTATATCAATATGTTCTAGATTTACAGGATCGTTTAGAACAGACATGTCAATTAGCGAGGGAAGAGCTAATGAAGTCTAGAGCTAGGTACAAGACATACTACAACAAGAAAGCAAGGGTAAGAGATATGAAAGTGGGAGACGAAGTTCTCTTGCTATTGCCAACGAACCACAACAAGTTGTTGATGCACTGGAAAGGACCATTTCAAATCGTGGAAAAGGTAAACTCCATGAATTACAAAATAGATTTTGGCCATAGAACAAAGACTTTCCATGCTAACTTGCTCAAGAAATATAATCGACGAGTAGAAGTGAATGCAGCCATGGTATATCAACCCAAGCCAGATATATATCAGATGGTATGCACTTCAGTTATTGAAGAAGAGATACAAGATGAGGTAAGTCCTTCAGAACTGAGGAGTTTTACAAATGATGAGTTGCTGTGCATACCTCCTATGAAACAGAAGGAACATGTAAGTGATGTACATATCAATCCAACACTTAGTAAGACAAACCAAACACAGGTTAAACAAATTCTAGAAGAATTCCGAGATGTTTTAACCGATATACCAGGTAAGACAAGATTAGAGTAACATGTTATTACAGTGACTGATCCTACTCCGATCAGGAGTAAACCTTATCCAATACCACATGCTTTACGAAAGGATATTCAAGCAGAAATAAAAGGTATGCTTAGAATGGGTATTATCTCCCGTAGTAACAGTCCGTATGCTTGTCCTCTACTTACTGTATCCAAACCTGATGGATCTAAGAGAATCGTGGCGGACATGAGAAAGGTAAATCAAATAACCGTATTTGACGCAGAACCCGTACCTGATCAAGATGAGATTTTTGCACAGCTGTCAGATGATCAGTATTTCACAAAAATGGATCTGAGTAAGGGGTACTGGCAAATACCAATGTCCAAGAAATCCAAACATTTGACTGCGTTTGTAACTCACGACGGCCTATATGAGTACAATATGATGCCTTTTAGTCTGGTAAATGCTGGTGCAACTTTTAGTAGGGCGATGAGAAAACTTCTAGAAGGTCTAGATGGCGTACACAATTATATTGATGACATTCTCATCCATACTAGAACATGGGAAGAGCACCAACAAAAGGTTAGTGAAATTTTCTCTAGGTTAAGAGAAGCTAAGTTAACTGCAAGGCCTACAAAATGCTTCATAGGCTACAACGAGGTAGAATTTTTAGGCCACATTGTAGGCAGGGGAGTCGTGAAACCAAAACCAGACAAAGTGCTTGCGATCAAACAGGCAGAGAAACCAAAAACAAAAACACAGGTACGATCATTTTTGGGTCTGGCTGGCTACTATCGGAAATTTATACCGAATTTCTCTGATGTAGCAGCCCCTTTAATAGATTGTACAAAGAAAGGAGAGCTTAATGTAATTCGGTGGGGAGATACACAGGAGAAGTCGTTTCAGACCTTAAAGGGTAAGTTGGCCATGTCGCCAATTCTCCAACTCCCGGACCTGAACAAAAGGTTTACATTGAGGACCGATGCCTCGGAGACAGGCGTCGGAGCAATACTCCTACAGGAAATAGGAGGAGAAAATTTTCCTGTGGCATACGCAAGTAAGAAACTTAACAAGTGTCAAAAGAACTATTCAACGATGGAACGAGAATGTTTGGCAGTGATCTGGGGAATACAAAGGTTTGAACCCTACTTGTATGGTAAGGAATTTATCCTTGAAACAGATCACCAGCCTCTCACATGTGTTCGGAAAAGCAAGGTGGCAAATGGTAGGATAATGAGGTGGGTGTTGGCTCTGCAACCATATCGCTTTGTGATGAAAGTGATTAAAGGGGTAGATAATGTTGGGGCAGATTATCTGAGCAGAGTAGAGAACGAGAAAATTAGCCTCTTATCTTAAAACCTACATTATTTTACTAAGGTTAGTAAGATGCTGTAATGTAATACAAATTCTGTAAGCAGTAGTAGAACTGTTGACAGCAAATTCTAATGTGAATATAGTATTTGTGTAAAATGTGTAAACACATTTTTTAAAGGGGGAGTCATTGTCACATTAGAACCCATTTTATAAATTATTCTGATATTAAATAATGATTTATGATAACTTCAAACCCTATGTGTTATAATCTTGACCGTTCCTTAATATACTCTCAAAAAATACTGACCGCACCCTTAACATTTTATGTAAGACATGAGATTCATCCAGGCGTTAACTCAGAGTGGGATCAGAGATGGATAAATGTGGATACAATAGGATGGATTGTGATGAACTATAGAGGGTATATTGATATGTAAATTTGGGATGGTTTAATTCTGACTATTGGCTAGAGAGTCATAACAAACTTTTAGGGGATGTATCAATGGCATGGTATATGATTATATAATTTCAAAACCAGGTGTAGAATTGTATCACCTGTGATTGTATAATTTCTCTCTTGGAAGTTGAGCTGGGATGATTTTATCATTCCTCACTTTACCATCATTGAGTAGACATGTATACATAGCATGTACTCCGAATCAGGGTTTTAGGTTTCTGCAGACATCATGGTTTGACTTGATATACATGGCGCAAGAATAATAACTTGTATAAGCCGGGATGCTGTGCACAGAAAATAAATGTGATTTTGTTGTGCTAGCAAGGACATAATGTATTCAGTCTTGACATTGTACTTGGGAGTACAGTAACGTCGACCATACTTGTTGTTGGGAGAAACGGACCAACGCTTCTGATGTCTTCAGTGTGCAGACCTCACCCTTTGGAGATTTATTTTTGAACGTGCTTTATAATTTGCGGACCATGTAAGTACTGTTTTGTATTATTAATTTTGTAGTAATTTATATATGAAATGTGTAATTTGTATGACTTGAGAAATTGAGACATTTTCATTTATAATCCAAAATAATTGTTCCGTACATGCAACAATATTTGATGATTAGAAGGAACAATTAAGTGCAAGCTACAGAATGTAGGCAAACATAATTTCACAAACTATGTTACCTGAGTTTTCAAATAGTAGATCCCAAATAGTTTCTACATAGATATTATAAAAATGATGAGCATGACGGATGTATATAATTTTGAAATATCAAAAAGTTTACCACGAAACTTATTATTTATGTATTCATCCAAGCAAGAATGCTTTAAAAATTAATCATTTGCACATGAGGAAAGATTATCACAACGTATTTTGGTAATCTTTCTATTTATTATAGTGCCACCTTTTTTGGTTCCGTACCAAGCTTTTCCGATACTGCACCTATCCTTTGCGTTACATTTTACTGGGATGGATCCTTCGGACCGACTTATCTAGCAACAATCCGTGAAGATAACCAACCAAGTTCTAGAAACAGAACAGAACTCTATACCACGGAATTAATGTTAAGAACTGAGATTAAATATTATAGAATAAGATGGACATGCGGTTGATGCCGATTATCTGGTAAAACATAATAAATACCTTATTAAAAGTCGTATTTTGAGGTACGTACCAGACTTCCAATTATCTTAATACTTATACATCTAGATATCTATAATTAACCGAGCGACAATCATAATATCCAACTTTGTGTCAATATTGCCGGCCAGTAAAAGGATCCTATTTTTTTATATATTAAGTAAGATTTGTAACATTGTCATAAGGAAGACGCAGAGAGAAGAAAGACAGATAGAGGAGAGAGGAGACTTGTTACAAATAAATCTATATTATTTTACGGATATTATACAACAATTTTGCATTGTCAAATTGAATGAATAGACTACTAGATAAATTGAGCCAAATTGATCACAAGGAAAACAACCCAGTGACACAGTCATGACAGAAAAACGTACCAACCAACCAACCATTCCAAACAAAGTAAAAAGATCCGAGGATCAAAAATAGTAACGAAGAACGATAAAAAATTCTACAATCGCTAAAATATAAAGAGTAACAAAAAAATATCAAAGAATTGAAAGAAGACGAGACTTATTGAGATTCGAACTCCGGACTTTCCGATTGTATATCTATAAATATAAACCCAAATATAGTTCAACATACCATTTGTACCCCTAATTCGGAAGTAAAAATGCTATATTTCTAGTTTGGTGCGATTTTAACGTAGCGGTTTTGCCAAAAAGTTATTTCGATGCTGTTGCAGATTGTAACTATCGTTTCATTGTAATGAAGAAAAAAAACCGATTTTTGAAATAATTATAAACATGAATTTCGTTCGTATTTCGTTATCGCTTAAAATTCGCAGCCAGTCTTGGGTCATTGCACCATGTTTTTTTTTTACATGATCTGAACGCGGAGACTGGGGTAATTTTATTTTTTGCCCTGGGCAAACACTTGACATCCGGAAGCCCATTTAAGAAATGCTGATCAAAATATCTGAACTAAAGCGAATATGTTTCCCCTCAAAATGTATACATTACCACAACCGATTTCATCCGAAGAATCCATACAATCTGGTTGTCCATTGCACACCAACTCTTGGCTAATGCATTGTTGACTATACGCACACAGGTAGTTGCCATTGGAACACTGACCTTGAATACAAAAATATATTTCTGGCTTATTTGTCAACATTTGGGATATCTAGTAATCCTTGAAGCCCTGAACATCTGGTTTAACGGTCAATTGTTTATGCGATTTTTGGTCTGAGATTTGAGCTTTAACCCTGACACTCAACACCCCTTTTTGCACACAACCGGTAACACAATCCCTGAGTGCATTTCGTTAAAACAGTGTAAATTATTTTTTCAACGATACGTATCACGTGATAACCACGATCGTTTTCGCAAAATATCGCAAAATGGCGCGGTACCCCAGGCTCCCCAGCCCCCCACTAGCGTGTCACCTCCAACTTGAGCGGACACAGAGTACAGTCAGGTAGAGTTTCCTTAGCAATGAATCAATGCGGAAGGCTTTTGCCGCACATGAACACAACGCACTGTACATCATATGAGTGACGCGTGTGTGTGACCAAAATTACGTGCGTATATTAGTTGGGTAATAGTCAGTCATTTCGTGACCGTCGTGTAGAGCGAAGGTCGTTTGTCATTTGATTTGTCCCGTAAAATGTTGAATTGTAAAAATGTAAGCGAGGGTGTCCCTTGCGAAAGTGTGGGCTGAAGCTGTGAGGAGGTCACAAAGTTATTACACCACATCAATATTGAAAGCGCTCTGCTTTTCATGAAAACCATCTCAGAATTTTCATACAAGCATTAGGTATCATATGAGACTGGTTTCAAGTCTCCCTCTATTTGGCCGCAATCTTTGAACATGGCAGACCAAACCGAGGGACTGGAAAAAGCGGTAACGAAAAATGAACGGAAGTGTCGTGGAAAGTCACTTCACCTCCGGTCCCTTATTTACTTGACTGCCCATGCGCAGCCTGTCCGACAACAACGTCAACGTCACGTTTCACGATCGTCACGCTGCGCCATATGAGGTAAATCAGCCCGCCCCATCGCGTCACGCGATGCACAGCACTGCGTGTAACCACCGAAGCAGTGTGACGTCATGGTGTGTTGTGAATAAGCTCATTTTGTTTCACAATTTTATCAGCGGACACTTTGGAACTGTATTTCTTTCAGTTTTCTCTTTTGAGCACCCTCGCAGTGACCGTGTGTAAATTGTGAAGAAGGGAAGGCTTCAATCTAGGTATTATATTAGGCTAGTTTGTTCTGAAGAAGCATCCAAAATAGATCAATAAGGTTAAATGGGAAATGAAAAAAATTATCATGGTAATGAAACCTAATGCAAATATGATTGATTGAGATCCTTTTCATGAAAATCGTCATTGGAATTTCATTTGGTGATCTTTGACCTTTTTGCTTATAACTCGAGAATTCTTATCATACAAGAAATACTTTGGTGTTAAGGGACTTTTCATTTTTCATTTTAAATTTTGCGCGCGAAGAGATCAAATCCGCACATTTTTTCTCCAATTTGGAACAGTCTATAACTACAGGAAAGTAATCATGGCAATTTACCTTACCGAAATCAAAACGCACAACTTCATTTTCAGAACAAAATCTGAACCATCGAAACGAACTTTAAAGATTAGTCCAGACCGAAGCATGTTTTATTGGATTTGCTATTTCAACAAACAACCATCCAATTAAACACACTTTTAAGGATACCTACTGCTTTCAAGGGCCTGGTACTGGCTCAAGTGAAGCTCCATTTCTCGTTGAGTTGATGTTGACATCGAGGTATACTTAATATACACCCTTTCATGTGGAAAGTACTCCATTATTGGAGCTACATTTCCTTTAAGTATTTTGCCAGGAAACGGTGGAACGCGCAATCCATGACCGTAGATTAGATCATCCCCCTCGAGCTGAACTCGCCCAAATTGAATTAAAATGTGAGCACCAGGTTGCGCAATAATAATATAGTTACAAGAGGATCCCGTGACTGCTATTAGGCGTTCTGACGGTACCAATAGCATTGAACTACTAGGCGATAGCCGGTACATGGTATTTCCGCACGGCCCTGCAGTAAATTAAACAGATACCGAAAATGCGATATTCAAAAATGTTCGTTCAAAATCTATTGATACTGATTTAATTATGGTAACAACTAGCTATATGAGTTTTTTAACACCGGGCATTAGTACCTCCCGCGGGTTCCGGCTAAACAAAGCATGGTACCCGATAATAAACGGATACAACTCAGTGTAATTGTGACCACAGCCTATTTTTCTACAGACTTTAAATAGCCAATCGAGTGTTATCTATTGCATGTCGAATATTTTCCAGTAGGCGTTTTAACCCTAACCCCGGTTTAGGGTTTTTGACCGGGATCACAATTTTCGAGGAAAAAACACCAACTAAATCTCCGAGAACCTGCCGGGATTCGATCCGGGGACCCTCCGTTCTCAAGCCCCTTGTCCCACCCACTAAGCCAAGGCCCTCAGCTACTCGTTCGCGCAGTATACTGCGCTCACTATATAGGCTCGGTTGACTACGTCATCGAAAACCGGCGGCGCATGCGCTTGGAGAGGGACCTAGGATTGACTTTTTTTAGCATTCAGGGGGGTT
Source organism: Ophiura sarsii (assembly GCA_035610835.1). Taxonomy (NCBI): domain Eukaryota; kingdom Metazoa; phylum Echinodermata; class Ophiuroidea; order Amphilepidida; family Ophiuridae; genus Ophiura; species Ophiura sarsii. The sequence continues at coordinate 2,911,066 of CM069443.1, forward strand.
AGGGTTAATAGAACGCAAAATTTAAAAAAAAAAATGATACCATAACCCTAACCCCGGTCTAACCCCGGTTTAGGGTTTTTGACCGGGATCACAAATTTCGAGGAAAATATACCAACTAAATCTCAGAGAACCTGCCGGGATTCGATCCGAGGACCCTCAAGCCCCATTTCCCACCCACTAAGCCACAGCCCTCAGCTACTAGTTCGCGCAGTATACTGCGCTCACTATATAGGCTCGGTTGACTACGTCATCGAAAACCGGTGGCGCATGCGCTTGGAGAGGGACTTAGCACTTTCCACGCGGCTATTATTTTTACCATACACAAAACAGATTTTCCAGAAACCTTTCACAATTTTCAAATTCTATCTCAAGGATTACTGACCTAATACTAGGCATGTTTGTACTTATGTCAATGCATTTCTCATGATGATTCTAAATATGTTAATGAAATTCAACAATTTTGACATTTTTTAAACATTTTGTGAAATTTTGGAATGTCGTCTGCAGCCGCCTGCCGCGTGGAAAGTGTTAGGATTGGCATCTTTTAGCATTCAGGGGGGTTAGGGTTAATATGAAATGCGCTTCGAGTAGCCCTTATTGTGGCTCAGAACATCATAACAATCGTTGTTGAATAAATTCATCAGAATTGGTAGCAATAGATGATAACTGATCCAAACGATATACTCACAGTGTACGTTTCGGCAAACGCCGTTGCCTTTCTCAACCATTTCTGATTGTGGTGGGCTATTAACTGTCACCGACGCTAGAGGGAGTTATCCCAGCGGCGGTTTTGAAATTGCCAGTTCGTTTCTTGAATCTAGACAGTAAAAGTTTGTCAAAAACGTGTGGAAGATGGGCAGTCCAGTATCGCCAACGGCAAATGTCAGCCAACGTTTTCGTGGAGACCCTGAAGAACAAGCTATCGCCACGGCACCCCAAGATTGTAAACCGAAGTTACGGCTGCGATACGTTGATGATGTGTTGAAGGGGATACACAAAGATGGTGTGGAAAAGCTGACGGACGATGTCAATAAAATAGACAAGTCTAAATCCATCAAATTCACCTTTGAAAAAGAGAATGGTGGAAAATACCTTTCCTGGACACCCTCATCGTCAAGAAAGAAGATGGATTAGTAAAGCTGATGGTCTATAGAAAGCCTACACACACAGACCGATATCTAAACTAACAATCTCATCACCCTCTACACCAGAAATTGGGCGTTATAAGAACATTATTTGATGATCGGAAATAGAGGATTATGTTAGTATGCTATATATATTGTAGATTAGTAATAGCTGTATCCCATATCTTCTATCCACCCTCACAGCAACTGTAGAGGTAGGAGTCATTACGGTACAACGTCTGATAACTGCAAACATCAGTCCCTGTGGCGACTTGGACACCGATGCGTTCCAGCGGGCTATGCTACAATACAGAAAAACACCCGATTAGGCTAAAAAAGAAGAAGTTGACTTGCCCTTTCCGACCGACCCAAATTTTCGGAAATCTAGGGTCGCTATTTATAATTTTTAAAAAAGAGTTAATTTTTGTTGTTGTTGAAACTGGCACACAACAATAAAGAAAGATGTTTTGAGTAGTATCTGCTTGTGTAAAAATCATTAAAAAAATAATAATAATAAAAAAATAAAAATAATAATCAATTGTTCTTCTTCTTTAAAACGTGTTTTTGTGTATCTCCCTGTAAAATAAAAACAAATAGTAAAAATCCGACCGTCCGACCCAGACTCTGGCGCTGAAAGGGCAAGTCAACTTTTTTTTTGCCTAAGGAGACTAAGCTCTCACCTGCCAAGTTCCGGTTCGGCCACCCCATACGCGATTTCATCCTCATCCACCCTGGTTGATATGAACCACACCTGACGTGGACGGAGACACTGCTCGCTAGGGAGAAAACCCTGCGCAACAGACACATGCAAATGGCAGAACGTCTTTCAGAACACACCCGACATGTCCCTCACCATGTTCGTATCCAAAATCAGGCTGGGCCTCACCAAACTAAATGGGATAAGATGGGTATGGTCATTGAAGTCCGCCGATTTGACCAATATGTGGGTCGCGTAGACGGGTCTTGTCGAATTACCTTGCGCAAAAGAAAGTTCCTGAGGCCAAACAAAAAAAGGTTTGTCTCAAAGCTTGCAAAGGCTTCAAAATCGGGTGGCGCCCGCTGTTTATTTTATTCCATTTTTATTTGTGTGTCAATTTTTACTCTTACTATTTGCAACCGTTGACACTTTCTAAAATTGTTTTTTCTATTTGAAATGAATATTGTGCTGTAGTTGTGTAATGAAAGGACAATAAAGATAATAAAACAATAGTAAAACAATGTATACAAGTGGTTTTATTAAGTATCTTGTTTTATTTTTCCAGTTAACAATAATTTCTCTCAACCGTTTGAGCACGGATTTAAATTTCTTCTTTTCGTGGAATACCCTCAGATATATTAGGCTCACATATCTTAAAATCCTGTCCATCTTGAAAATCTGTCCTTCAAAATGAACCAAAATGACACCGGATTACTTAAATACTCTTAATACATGTCAGTAATCCTGCGTGTCATTTTGGTTCATTTTGATGGACAGATTTTCAAGATATAACCATGTGAAAAATTATAAGTCTCTTTTTGAGCCCAGTTTTATGTTGTATTTCAATTTAAGCTGAACATACCAGATACTCCATTAAAAAAAAAAGTTAAAACACTTTTAAAAATAAAACAGTGTTAACAATTTAAAATTGGAACACAGACCAAAACAATATTTATGACAAGTTTGGAAGGCCAAATTTTACAACATCTGCAGTTTTAAGATGCTGAGGCGTGTCAACCCAAATGTTTTTGGCTGCCGCGGAATCAAATCCACTACTGCCACTGCCATTGCTGGCTTTGATGGCCTGTGTATGTTTGTCTGTATAAACATGATAAAAGGGCTTTAGAAGAGCCCCAGGAACGCATGAATTTGTCCCATTTTTAATGTTATTAAATACATCCTGAAAAATTTGATCTGCCGTGGCCTCGTGGAAAAACTAATCAATTAATGCTCCCAGATGTCAAAATTAACAGCCCGTAGTATAAAAATCATTTGCGCAGTTGCGAAACTACTTGTGTTTTTGCATGCTGATGGACCTTGCGAATAAATATTGTAGTGCTATCCGTATGTGAAGAAGACTATACATGTATAGTCTCTGACACGCTTTGTTAATAGAAATTGCCCCTATCTACACAGCACCAAAGTGTAAATGCAATCATGGTATAGAGATGAGTAATCGGACTACGTATTGCAATCAACAATTGTGCAGCGTTTGTCGAAGAACTGAGTCATATAAATATTTGAGAAAAGGAAAATCTGCCGATATTCTTTTTTACAATTTCCTGCACTTCGGCATTTCAAAACCAATGCGCGCGCAAGACAAACCAGAGACAAACCAATTTTTTTTTTTGGCCTTAGGAAGTTCACCCCAGGTATCACCTGCAAACCATACAGTAATGTGGCTCAGAACAGGCTTATAGAGCAGTACCCCAGCCCAAACCAAGCCTAGCAACTTGCATAAAATGGCTCCCACGTTATGTGTTCGTCATCAACTGACGAGAGCAAAGCCCGCCTGACAAACCAATCGTCACAACATTTTAAACATCGCCGCTCGCCCAGGACCAATTCCACACAAAGAGAGATGAAGAAGCATGGCGCTGTACCTCTTGTCCCAATTCCAGTTCCTCCACACAGTAATGCACCTGATTGTCCTCTGCGTGCACTCACACACAATTCCCCATGTCTGCTGGAAAAGCCCCTATCTGTTTCTTCACAAGCCCCCTGACCAATCTGTCCGTCGCTCCCCACGTCTGAAGCCTATACACACTTAAAATATAAACTGTTTTGTCAGGGTTTGATATACATGTACATGTGCATCGTTAGTACCTAATAAACAAAGACTTACAGCGCTATCTAGGAAAGAGCGAGTTATCACGAGGAAGCGGACAAAACGAGGAGGAAAAGAACGTGCAAGAAGCTCTTTATCTATGTGGCTATCTCAAGTGGACCATTGTCAAGAAACAAATGTCAACTAAGAAGACCAAACCATAAAGAAGGACCCGATAACCACCAGGAGGCGAACAAAAATAAATGTTATGTTGTCATACCCTATATCAAAGGCGTTTCGAAAAGAGAATCGCGGGTAATGAAGTTCTACAACATATCTACAGCCATGAGACCGCATTTGTACCATCCGAAATCCAACTTGTCCACCCAAAAGACAAACGTGATCAACTCAATACCACGCATGCTGTCTACAAGTTACAACATCCCGTGTAAAAATTAAAGAACTGCAACTTATGGTATGTCGGTGAATCGGGGGGAAAATTCGGCACTCGTCTAGAGGAACACAAGACTGAAGTAGAGCAATTCAGTAAGACTATGGCTACAAGTCTTCGCAATCTATGATACATAAGTCGGCCATTGCGGGTCATGTTGTGGACAGTAATCATGTGATTGGATGGAAAGAGGCTAAGGTCATAGGCACGGAACAAGAGAGGTACAAGAGATGGATAAAAGAAGCAGTGTAGATCAGAAAGAAAGGAGGCACCAGCACGAACTGAGATGAGTGGTGGTGTCACCTTTCACACGTTTTTGACAATTTTTTACTTTCTGGAGTCAAGGAACGAACTGGCAAACTCCCAGCATCGGTGACAGTAAATAGCTCACCACAATAACACTTTTGAGTCAATTCATCATGTTCATAAGAACCTCATTTTATCATCATAACAAACGGTCATTTGCACCTGGTTGGCGCCAGTAAATTATAGTAACATTTAACTTTGTCATTTGCATACGGTTTAATACACTGGCAGGTATTACATATAAAAGCATACTTTTGGCCTTCGATATATTCCTCATGACTACGTCGTTTGTGCAGTTCCATAATGCCACAGTTTTAATTACGAATTGTATATTCTTCTCAGTAACCTTTGAACTGCTGATACGCAGTCATGATTACTAAATTCCAATGTCGTATATAATATTCATGCGCCTGGGAGAAAGGTCATAATTTTATACCACGGCATACATAGAGAAAGAGTCTATAAGTTAAACCATTTGGAACGGTAGTTTCACGCTTGTGCGATCATCAGACAACTGGTTGCTATTCTGTGTATACCGGGAAAGTCGTTGGTTATTGCGGACGTAGTTGTAGATGCCAGTTATTGCGAACGTGATTGTAATTAGGTTATGCCTCTGGGACAATTCGTAAGGTAGAACTTGTTTTCATGACGGCACTTGGAAACAAGCTCAGATCTTTTGTTGAGCAGTCTACTTTTGTCGCCGTTGATGATGTACAGCTTCTCCGTGCGGCAAAGGTCGCGCCGCTTGGATCCGTTGACGTATGAACGCGCTTTGGTGATGATAGACCATTTGATGGTGAATGGTTGGTTCTTCTTCTTTAGCTGCCACACGTGTCTTGAGAGTTCAGTGCTGTGTTGGTGTTTTTTATTTCTTATGGACTTCATGTGGTTGTATTATCTCAGCTTGAAGGGTTCCATGAGCAGTGGCGTAGCTCAGGGGGGAGGGGCATTGCCCCCTGACGAAAAATACCAAATTGGGCCCCCGCCCCCACCCCCTCAAATTTTTCTTTTTAAAAAAGGGTGAGAAAAAAAGGAAATAGGAAAAAATTGAGAAAAAAGACCGAGGTTATTAGCCAAATAGAAGGCAAAATTGCACATATTGTACGATATTTTTGGGACTGTGCGAATTTGTTTGACCTCACCTCCCCCCCCCCCCACCTCCCACATAAGTGAAATTCACGATGTAAGTGACTAGAATTTTTTGCAACATTTTAATTTTGTTTAGAAATCTTGCCCCCCCCCCCCCCCCCCCTGAAAAAAATCCTAGCTACGCCACTGTCCATGAGTCCGATGTATTCCTTGGTGACATTGTT
>CM069443.1:2917103-2988378 GCA_035610835.1 Ophiura sarsii
CGGTAACATTGAGAAAATCTGTTTCCAAAATTGGAGAAAATAACATAGACCCCCCCCCCCCCCCCCCCCCCCCCCCCTTAACAACCAAAATAGTTTGTGTACTACTCAATGGGCACATTTCATGTCATCTTGTACGTCTTATAAGAACCATTGGAAATATGCAACTAAAACTTTGGAATACGACTATTTTAAGGATGACCCTTCATGTAGAATAGAAAACATCAAGTTGAAAATCGGAACACTACCTTTAAGACTTTGTTAGTATATAAATAGTTTTGTTGTTGATAGATAACGCATTTTAAATATTCTGCTACAGTATAGTTTTTACTAATAAATATATATAATTGGGAGTTGGAATCAAGTCTTACACCATTTCATTGTTTATCTGGTCAGATCCATGCAGATAGTAAATCTTGGGGTTCTGAGGTACCAGACACAAGAAAAATGCTCAAACCAGGCTAACATTTAGTATTGTTGCAATGTACAACTATTATACATTTGCTTAGCAAAAATGATCAGGGAATTTCAACAGATTTTTCAAGACTGTTATAATAATTTGAAATGATGGTTTGTGCATGGAGTATTGCTGCTAGACACTAGGGTTACAATAAATACACGTACGCGAATTTGTTTATGTGAAGCGTGATTCCGCTGCAAACCAGAAATGCATTTAATAGTTTATCATAATTAAATTCAACCAGGTATATAATACCTGAAGACTCCACTCCTCCACTTTTGACAAAGGGAGTTAATAGTCGAAACATTTTTAAAATGTATTTTATGATTTGAAATGCATAATCACCTGATTTATAAATGTGTCTATATTAACAGTTCATGGTGACACATATAATTGACAAGTGAAAACCAGACCATAATTGGTTAGTTGATAGTTTTCACATTTTAAAATGTACTTTGTGATTTAAACCATTAAATCATAACTCGAACTTTAAAGGTCACTCCATTCTATTGTGTCTGTAATTTTCAGTTCATAATGACACATATAATAATATTGTGAAAAATCAGACGACACTTGGTCGTTTACGCTCAAACTTTAAAGGTCACTCCATTCTATTGTGTCTGTAATTTTCAGTTCATAATGACACATAGAATAATAATGTGAAAGATCAGACGACACTTGGTCGTTTACGCTCAATTGTTATCCGTAGATAAACAATTATAAAAATTCATTGCATGACATTCACATTAAAACCATTTAATGTATGTCCAAGAAAAGTTTAGGGCGATTGAATTTGACCAGGTATTTACCTGAGGAGGTTACAACCGAACATACTTTTCCAACCGCAATGGTACCAAGATAAACAAAAAATCATTGCATTGACATCCACAATCAAATCAGATAATGTCCAATGTCCAAGAAAAATTTAGGGCGATTTAATTTAACCAGGTAGTACCTGAGGGAGTTATAAACCGAACATAATTTTTTCCAACCGCAATGGTAACCAAGATAAACTGTTTACTAAAAAAGCTTTATTAATAAACATCCATTTATCCAATATATATATTGTTCTCTGAAAAGTAAATATGATATTGACCTAAAACAATTATGAAGTGACTCGGGTGATCAAAAAGTGTATACCAAACCGCCAAACAAGGGCCTAATTAGGGGACTTGACCAATCCCCCCCCCCCCCCCCCCCCCCCCCGCTGGAAGTACCTGGGGGTAAAGACAGTGTTTTCACTCACCCTATACAAAGGGGAAATACCCTTTTGAATTTCACCCTTCAAAAATGTTCTCAAAGAGTGAATTTTTGTTGTTGACAATTTCATTGCTTCACAGCCCAAAACTGCGCGTGCCCACGTTCTGACCATCATTTTAGCTTTACACCATCGAGAAATAAACTCAGTGAAATTGTTGTAAAGATCAATACCTGGGGAAACTAATTAAAATGTATCAGGGCCATCTTATGTGACTGTCTCAAAATGCTGTTGCATTAAATATTGTGCAACCCGACATACCTGTAAAGAGTCATCTGCTGGATGGAACACCTTAAGAGACCTTGTGTGTAAAAAATCAAAGAAGTGGTGGCAGACTTTAAAATATCAATTTCCTTTATACTTTGCACATGTTTAGACCTTTGGTCAACATGTATATATTTGGTGAAAAAATTACCATTATACCTTTGGTTGCCATGGCAACGGCCAATATATGAAATTACCCAATTTTCACTATTTTACCCATTTCACAACTTTAAAAAAGCGTAAGTATTAGGTCATATTTCTGTATGAAGAACATGCATTACAGTCCCCTTCTTTTATACAGTGAAGTAGCCATCCTTGTCCTTTCCAAAAATGATGTCAACATTAACTTTCATTTTTTCAATGTGGGTTAAACCATTTTGTAGAATAGGGGTGTTTTGATTAATTTTAATTATGCAAAAAGTGAAGGTTGTAAAAATGACATAACCCCTAAAGTGGTGTTTTTTTTAAATTAGCCTGTTCAGGGTCAATAGACAGGATGTTGGTCTACATGTTTCAAGAAAAAAAAGTTTCGGTAATTGTTGTACCGGAGAGCAGTGTTGCCAGGAAGTTTGCACTTTTTCGGTTTATTGACATTTAATTCATTGTGAAAAATAGGGATTTTGAGGATTTACTTTCATAGAAAATTCTGATAAGGATTGATATGCATTCAAATGATATTTGTATCAATTCAGCATTAAGTTGGACATGATTTGATAGTATTTAAACAACAGCGTTGCCAGATTAAACGCCCTCAATGAAGCTGTTGCTCATAACCATTAGTAGGGTAATATTCAGTGATCCAGGGAACACAAGAGCAAAGGTAGGTTAAGGGTGGGTTTTGATACTATAGGGTATTTAGAAACAAAATTAGCTCCTATTCCCCTCGCAAAAGCTTGAGCAACTGCAGACAGCTGGGATACAGCAATATCCAAAATGGCCGCCAGAGGGCATTTTGAAATGTAGAAAATGTTATGACTTCTAGACATAAACCTGGAGACATGATTGATATAATGATATTATGTGTATGTTAATTATGCCTATGAATCTAATACGGTGGATAGTTTATAATTTTTATAATTCAGCATGAAATCCAAGATGGCTGCTGGCAGCCATCTTAGAATTGATGAAATCCTATAATTTCTGTATCTTTTTTGACTAACTTTATGCCCTGGAATCCAAAACAGTGATTATTGTATTATTTTTGGTATGCCTTCAACATTATAATTCCAAGAAGACTGACACTTGTATACCAGATTTTCATATGAGTGCACACCACCAAATCATATTTTGCGTTCTGGCAAAACCCGGCAGTGTTTAAAATCAAGAAAGACCCCCACCATAAGTCCTAGAAAAGGTAAAAATTGCTGTAAATGTACCTTAATGTTTCATAATTTGGCATTTGTGTGTTATTTCTTCCATATTAGGCCCGAAATCTCTAGCTTTTTTAGAATATAGGCAGCCTATCGTACCTAAGATAGATATCATTGGCCCGTAGCGGGGGAAAATGCCGGTTAACCCCCACAAAAGGTATTGTTTTAAGCAGAAGACATCTTGATCTTCAATAAAAACAATGATTTGAATGAACCAGCTAGCTCGTTAAGGTGAGACAAATTAACATGAACTTGACCTCTAAACCACACAAAGCAATAGGGTACTTATTTGGTGGTGTGGGACCATATCGGCTGAACCATTCAACCTAGAAACACAATAGATGTTGCTCTTGAATAATTTAATGTTCATGAAATCTTTCTAGGATTCCCTGTAAGAGTTAATTATTCTCACCATGGATATCAAAGAAAGCCACCAACAACCATTTTTGAACATTTATGGTGCATATCTTTTGAGCCAAACTACCTTAGTGATGATGAAAGGGTATTATAATGGACTATGAGAAATCCATTACAGAGGCAAACGGGTGTCAATCATTTTGAGATCATGTTTAGTATAAAAGCATCCATGGGTTGATTCAAGTTACAGAAGTCAGCTGTTGCTGGCAAACTTGAATTGTCTTGGCAAGTTTAAAATGTAGCAAGGCAAAACAGAAAGAAAAATTATGTGTGTTAAATGAAGATAGTAGACCCCGACTTCGCTCCTCTTCTGATGCTACCAGGATTTTTGTGCCTCTATCTAAACATCAAGCTGGTGATAATTCCTTTCATGTCTTTTCACTAGATCGTAATTTGGCAAATCTGTATCTATATTGACTTTTGCGCTTCAATTGTGTTTTGCCTTTTACTCATTTATATAGTTTGTTAATTTGTTATGGTATTTTATGGTTGTAAAGGTTGTGCGTTTGCTTAATTTTTAATTTTTAATTTATTGATTTTATCTTTGTGCGGGCGCATTGAGTTTCCTTGCGGTTTGAAATGCGTCTTTTAAATGCCTGTTTATTATTATCATTATTATGTGGCCCCGACTTTGGAATCAGCTCCCGGTCAGCATCAGAGAGGCCCGTCCTTCTGTATCTTCAAACGCCGGTTAAAAACGAATTTGTTTCCCAAGTACTGATTTTTTATCTTTGCATGACTTGTGTATATTATTTTCTTTGAATTTTTCTTGTATATAATGCTGTTTGATATTGTTAAGCGCTGTGCTGTGTTCTTTGTAGAGCGCTTTTTAAATGCTTGTTATTATACTTATTAAAACATAGTAGCTATTTTAAGTATTCTACCACACACTTTCTTATAAAGAAGATGGGTGGATGCAAACTGTAATATTGGTCAGTATGGTTTGGCTTTCAATATACCACCACTGACAGAATGCGATCCTTATTCAGTATCACAAGACAATTCAACGAGGGAATGTACTTTGGGATCATTAATGAGGATCACTACTTGAACCAGTAGAAGATCACCACATTTTTTATGCAACGTTGGTTTAAATTGGCACATACACCAATGTTCTGGATGGTTGAAACACAATATTCTTAACCTAACAGTCCTAAATACTACGAATTATTACGCAAAATCCTCTCCCCAAGCGCATGCTTTCACATTGATTTTGGATGACGTCATCGATCGAGCTAAAATGTGGGCACCAAATTGCTACCCGGGCAAGCTCTTGTGTGTTAGCTCAGTTAGGAGCGTGCGTGGGGCGTGCAGAAGGTCCGCGGATCGAATCAGGGTCGGACCGCGGTGGTTTGTTTGTTCAAAATCCCTCAATGTTTCCCCCTCCTCCTGATCCACACCAAAATATCTCCGCCGGGGTAAGGGTTAAAGACCAAAAACGAAACTAGAGTTATGCATTGTATTGCATTCTTCTAAAGCTTTTTATCGTTAAAAACTAAAATTTGTAAAGTAAAATGTGTGAATTAAAGCAGCTACCGTGTTTTATCATACTTTTTATTTGTCCTTATAACATTTGCAACAATTATTCATGGTGGTCAGCAACAGTACAGGATTTTGTAACTGAAATCCACCCATGCTTTTGGGGCTTTTATACTGAAAATGTTTGACAGACTTGCCTCTGGAATGTATTCAGCATTGTGGAATTATTGTAGAAATGCCCCTTTATCATATTTAAGAACATCATAACATTTCTAAAATAGTCGTTAAGTAGCCATCTTGAATTTTTCATAATGAGTACAATTAACCCATACATGTCATTAAATACTAGTAGGTTTTAGAATAATTTCATATAAATAAGATGAGAGCAACATCTACATTACTGTTTCTAGGTTATATTTTATGCTGGAAACAACTTCAGAATAATAAAATAACTAATGTATATAGGATTCCAAGGCATAACGTTAGTCAAAACAGACACCTAAATAACGTGTCCTGGTTAAGGTGTTCAAAAGTTATGTGATTGTATCAATTCCAAGATGGCCGCTGGCAGCCATCTTGTATTTCATGCTGAATACAGCCTCCAAATCATAAAATAACCGCCGTATTAGATTCCTAGTCATAGAATTAGTCGAAAGAGATACCTCAATCTTGTCTCTGGGTTAATGTGTCCAGAAGTTATGTGATTTTCTAAATTCCAAGATGGCTTCTGGGGGCCATTTTGGATATTACTACAAAACATATGCTGCAGAACAGTCTTAAGAATGGGTCATTGCTGCTTGAGAATAAGTGTTTAAAGGTACTTTGTGATGCTTGGTTTCCTTTTAAAACATTCATTTCCCCCCAATATAACACTGTTATTTTATGGGAAAATGTCAAACTTTCTGGCAACACTGTTTGCCTCTGTCAAAATTACCGAAACTTTTTTTATTTTATTTAGGTAAAGTACTACCTAGTCTACCCACATTGATAATAGAATTTTTTAAAAAGCACCACTTTGGGGTTTACAGCTCGTTGAACATTGCTATATTTCAGGAAATAAATATTTACAAAAAACACCCCTATTTCAAACAATGGTATAACCCAAGTAGACCATGATGGTTGTTTGAAAACTGCATTTCTAGAAAGCTTATGTGTTGCAAATCATGTGGTGTGACTGTCAAGTTCTACCTCTACTTTCCCTACATATGGTGAATCTTAAAAGTTTGAAATATTTTAGCCTTATAAAAGTGCTGAAATAGGCCAAAACGTGTCATTTTGATATTTTGGTCGTTGCTATGGTAACGAAGGTCAAGCGGTGACCTAATTTGGATTTTTATAGACTTTGACCAATGCTGCACCCTGACATTAAGAAAAAATAAAAATATTTTTTTTGAAGTCTGCCAACATTTTTTGATTTTCTTTGATTGGTACGCAAAGTTGCTCTTAAAGGGGATAAAAATTCCTTTAAAAAGGAATGGGCGCTCAAATGAACCTGCTTCATTTGATTAATTACAAATATATTAACTAGATAAATCTAGATAGGATTGTAAGATATATTATTGTATTATAATAATTTGGTCCTGAAGAAGTCAGAGCTAATCCTGACGAAAGTTTAACAGTCTTAAACTTGTCCGCCGGCGAAGCGTTAGATAGGATGTTTACATTATTTATGTGTATTATCTATTCTTTAACTATTTCTATTCATTGAATCTTAAAATTAATCGATTAATTAAATTAAATGACTTGTTAATCCAATTGAAGGATTATCTAATTAATCTATGCATTCATGAATTCATTTATTATATTTAGTCAATCAATCAATCAATCAACCAATTAATCAATATTATATCTGTCAATAGTCAATCAATCAATCAATCACTCAATCAATATTATATCTGTCAATAGTCCATCAATCAATATTATATCTGATGTCTATGTCAATCAATCAATCAATCAATATTATATCTGTCAATAGTCAATCAATCAATCACTCAATCAATAATATATCTGTCAATAGTCAATCAATCAATATTATATCTACTGTCAATAGTCAATCAATCAATCCATCAATCAATATTATATCTGTCAATAGTCAATCAATCAATATTATATCAGACAACAGTCAATCAATCAATATTATATCTGTCAATAGTCAATCAATCAATCAATATTATATCAATCAATTAATGAATTCATCACTTCATTTCATTTATTCATCAATCAATGTGATTGGTATAAAGTAATAATTTTAAGAGCGACTTAATCATTATTATTAACGAGAGTTTAGAAGAGAAGTCAGCAGTTTGAAAATGAAGACTCCAACTTTCCTGGTGTTTATATTATGCCCACGTATCAAACTACCAAGATCAACCCACTGATCTCTACACACGTAGTTATTCATAATTAAACCAGTCAGTATTACAGATGAGTTGATATTGAACAGCGGCAAGTGGACCTCCCTGGTGTAAACTACAACTGTACACCGCCGCCCCAACCCCCACATAAAAGTCTCTCCATGCCCTGACATGCAATCCCATGTAATGCTAGCTTTGCTATAATACAGGGAGCTTATATAATGGGAGAGGACACTCCTCCTACAAAATTTCGCCTACTAAAACCAAATTCACGGGTGAAGCTTTTGTAGGGGGCGCACTATCATGGTTGTAGCAAACCAAACGACCTAAGACGTGGTTGATTTTATCGGCTCAAAACATGATTTGTGGCACAAAAATAGTACATCAATGGTAAACATTTAAAAAAACTGATTGTGATTTAGAGTAGAACTGATTTGCTTTGATGATGGCAAAATTTAGTTCTTACATGACACGAAACATTCATAATTTGTTATTTGAAATTAATTTACGTAGAACAAAATATGAATTTTAAAATGTGGATGGCATCGTCTGACAGTGACAGAGGAGGGGCCGGCGCTATTTGCATTTTATGAATATTGTAATCAGATCGTGATTCCGCTGCAAACCAGAAATGCATTTAATAATTTATCATAATTAAATTCAACCAGGTATATAATACCTGAAGACTCCACTCCTCCACTTTTGACAAAGGGAGTTAATAGTCGAAACATTTTTAAAATGTATTTTATGATTTGAAATGCATAATCACCTGATGTATAAATGTGTCTATATTAACAGTTCATGGTGACACATATAATTGACAAGTGAAAACCAGACCATAATTGGTTAGTTGATAGTTTTCACATTTTAAAATGTACTTTGTGATTTAAACCATTAAATCATAACTCGAACTTTAAAGGTCACTCCATTCTATTGTGTCTGTAAATTTCAGTTCATAATGACACATAGAATAATATTGTGAAAAATCAGACGACACTTGGTCGTTTACGCTCAAACTTTAAAGGTCACTCCATTCTATTGTGTCTGTAATTTTCAGTTCATAATGACACATAGAATAATAATGTGAAAGATCAGACGACACTTGGTCGTTTACGCTCAATTATTATCCGTAGATAAACAATTATAAAAATTCATTGCATGACATTCACATTAAAACCATTTAATGTATGTCCAAGAAAAGTTTAGGGCGATTGAATTTGACCAGGTATTTACCTGAGGAGGTTACAACCGAACATACTTTTCCAACCGCAATGGTACCAAGATAAACAAAAAATCATTGCATTGACATCCAAAATCAAATCAGATAATGTCCAATGTCCAAGACAAATTTAGGGCGATTTAATTTAACCAGGTAGTACCTGAGGGAGTTATAAACCGAACATAATGTTTCCAACCGCAATGGTAACCAATATAAACTGTTTACTAAAAAAGCTTTATTAATAAACATCCATTTATCCAATATATATATTGTTCTCTGAAAAGTAAATATGATATTGACCTAAAACAATTATGAAGTGACTCGGGTGATCAAAAAGTGTATACCAAACCGCCAAACAAGGGCCTAATTAGGGGACTTGACCAATCCCCCCCCCCCCCCCCCCCCCCCCCGCTGGAAGTACCTTAGAGCCTAAGATAGTGAACATAGCCAATTCAATTAAGATTGGAAGGAGGGGGTAAAGACAGTGTTTTCACTCACCCTATACAAAGGGGAAATACCCTTCACTTTTGATTTTCACCCTTCAAAAATGTTCTCAAAGAGTGAATTTTTTTTGACAATTTCATTGCTTCACAGCCCAAAACTGCGCGTGCTCACGTTCTGACCATCATTTTAGCTTTACACCATCGAGAAATAAACTCAGTGAAATTGTTGTAAAGATCAATACCTGGGGAAACTAAATAAAATGTATCAGGGCCATCTGATGTGACTGTCTCAAAATTCTGTTGCATTAAATATTGTGCAACCCGACATACCTGTAAAGAGTCATCTGCTGGATGGAACACCTTAAAGGGGATAAAAATTCCTTTAAAAAGGAATGGGCGCTCAAATGAACCTGCTTCATTTGATTAATTACAAATATATTAACTAGATAAATCTAGATAGGATTGTAAGATATATTATTGTATTATAATAATTTGGTCCTGAAGAAGTCAGAGCTAATCCTGACGAAAGTTTAACAGTCTTAA
This sequence comes from Ophiura sarsii, assembly GCA_035610835.1. Lineage (NCBI taxonomy): Eukaryota > Metazoa > Echinodermata > Ophiuroidea > Amphilepidida > Ophiuridae > Ophiura > Ophiura sarsii. The sequence goes on from CM069443.1 coordinate 2,926,908, forward strand.
ACTTGTCCGCCGGCGAAGCGTTAGATAGGATGTTTACATTATTTATGTGTATTATCTATTCTTTAACTATTTCTATTCATTGAATCTTAAAATTAATCGATTAATTAAATTAAATGACTTGTTAATCCAATTGAAGGATTATCTAATTAATCTATGCATTCATGAATTCATTTATTATATTTAGTCAATCAATCAATCAATCAACCAATTAATCAATATTATATCTGTCAATAGTCAATCAATCAATCAATCACTCAATCAATATTATATCTGTCAATAGTCCATCAATCAATATTATATCTGATGTCTATGTCAATCAATCAATCAATATTATATCTGTCAATAGTCAATCAATCAATCACTCAATCAATAATATATCTGTCAATATTCAATCAATCAATATTATATATACTGTCAATAGTCAATCAATCAATCCATCAATCAATATTATATCTGTCAATAGTCAATCAATCAATATTATATCAGTCAACAGTCAATCAATCAATATTATATCTGTCAATAGTCAATCAATCAATCAATATTATATCTGTCAGTAGTCAATCAATTAATGAATTCATCACTTCATTTCATTTATTCATCAATCAATGTGATTGGTATAAAGTAATAATTTTAAGAGCGACTTAATCATTACTATTAACGAGAGTTTAGAAGAGAAGTCAGCAGTTTGAAAATGAAGACTCCAACTTTCCTGGTGTTTATATTATGCCCACGTATCAAACTACCAAGATCAACCCACTGATCTCTACACACGTAGTTATTCATAATTAAACCAGTCAGTATTACAGATGAGTTGATATTGAACAGCGGACTGTGGACCTCCCTGGTGTAAACTACAACTGTACACCGCCGCCCCAACCCCCACATAAAAGTCTCTCCATGCCCTATATGCAATCCCATGTAATGCTAGCTTTGCTATAATACAGGGAGCTTATATAATGGGAGAGGACACTCCTCCCACAAAATTTCGCCTACTAAAACCAAATTCACGGGTGAAGCTTTTGTAGGGGGCGCACTATCATGGTTGTAGCAAACCAAACGACCTAAGACGTGGTTGATTTTATCGGCTCAAAACATGATTTGTGGCACAAAAATAGTACCTCAATGGTAAACATTTTAAAAAACTGATTGTGATTGTGATTCCGCTGCAAACCAGAAATGCATTTAATAATTTATCATAATTAAATTCAACCAGGTATATAATACCTGAAGACTCCACTCCTCCACTTTTGACAAAGGGAGTTAATTGTCGAAACATTTTTAAAATGTATTTTATGATTTGAAATGCATAATCACCTGATTTATAAATGTGTCATAATAATAATAATAATGGCATTTATAATGCGCCGTCAATCTAGGTAAAACTATTCCGAGGCGCAACATATAAAACAAAAATACAAATTAACATGAAAAATACATAAACAAGGATGATTTGCATATACATGTACATGTATATAATACAAAGAAATCAATTATAAACTGAGTCAAATAATCTTGTTTTTAACAAGTTCTTAAAAGAGTCAAGTGAATCACAGCATCTTAAATTATAAGGTAGTGAGTTCCAGAGAGTTGGTGCAGCAACCGAAAATGCGCGATCTCCAAATGAAGAAGTAGTCCGTGGAACAACAAGTAAAAGTTTATCAGATGACCGGAGAGTACGTTTTGGATGATATGGAACAAGAAGATTAGCAATATAAGTTGGTGAAGTGCCATGCAAAGCTTTCCAAGTTAAAAGAAGAAGTTTGAAATGAATCCTTTCGCGAACAGGAAGCCAGTGGAGATCTTTCAAAATTGGAGTGATATGATCACATTTCCTGGTCTTAGTGAGAATGCGAGCAGCTGCATTTTGAGCGAGTTGTAGTTTGTGAAGTAAGTGATCAGTGATGCCAAAAAGAAGAGAATTGCCATTGTCAATACGAGAAGTTATAAGAGCATGGACGATAGTAGCTGCGGTTTCAAATGTTAACATTTTCGTTATGCTATTGACATTCCGTATATGATAATACACTGATTGGCATATCCGTCCAACTTGAACATCCATACATAGATTATTATCAAACACAATTCCTAAGTTCCGAGCAGATTTTGAAGCAAGAACAGAAGAAGTGTCAATATTGATATGATGATCACATATTTTACGTTGATTGAATCTGGAGGTCATAATTAAAAACTCTGTCTTATCATCATTCAATTTCAGCTTGTTTACAGACATCCACGACTTGATTTCTAAAATACAAGCTTCTGCGCGTTGACGGGCCGACATTTCATCATTGCGATCATTTAAATTAAAAGGCACATATAGTTGTGTATCGTCCGCGTAAGAATGAACATTTAATCCGTGTTTGCGAGCAATGCTAGCAATGGGAGAGGAATAGATGGTGAATAGTATAGGTCCAAGCACAGATCATTGAGGAACGCCATATTTTAGCGGAACATGTGTAGAAATAGTTCCATTTATGTTTACTGCTTGAGTTCTGTTTTTGAGGTAGGACTGAAACCATTTCAGAGCTGAATCCTTGACACCAATTGACTCAAGGCGCCTGAACAGAATATCATGGTCAATGGTGTCGAAGGCGGCGGAGAGGTCGAGAAGAATGAGGAAAATGCCACGCTTACCATCCAATTCACGTAAAATGTCATTGTGTACTTTAAGAAGAGCAGTCTCTGTACCATGATATTTTCTGTATGCTGATTGATGTTGTTCATATAAGTTGTTTATACATAAATGAGCAGCAAGACGATGCGCTACAACCTTTTCAACAATTTTTGATACAAAACGCAGATTGGACACAGGACGAAAGTTTTTCAAAATGTCTGCGTCCAAAGAAGGCTTCTTTATGAGTGGAGAAACAATGGTCAGGAAATGTTGCATTTTCAAGAGAGAGATTTACAATCTTAGTAATGACGGGCACCATGATGTTAATGTGATCTTTCAACATCCATGTAGGAATTGGGTCCAATGTACACGATTTAGAGGGTGATGACGACACAAGCTTATATATTTCATCGTCAGTGGCAGGCGTGAAAGACATCATGAATGTAGCAACATTATTCTCAGTAGGCAGAACAGGAGCAGTTGGAGCAATGGTATCAAGATCACGACGTATTTTAGAAATTTTGGAGACAAAATAATCATTGAATCGATGTGCAAGTTCCTTTTGACAAGCGTGAGAGGGTAGCTTGACATTGCCTTTCTGGTGTAAGAGACTCTCGACAACTTTGAAAATTTCTTTTTGGCTTTTACATTGCAGTATTTTGTCTTCGTAGTATTTGGATTTGGCATCATTAATTATATTAACAACAACCATGCGCTGTGATTTGAATAGCTGTCTGTCTATCTCCAGATTGGTTTTTCTCCATCTTCGCTCAAGTTTTTTGCGAAGTTTTTTGGCCGTATCAATTTCAGGAGTATACCATGGATTAGAGGGGCGAATAGTAATGGATCTATGTTTTAAAGGTGCGTGCTTGTCAAGAATATTGCGAAGAATAGTGTCATATTCATCAACAAAGGTGTCAAGATCTGATGAGCTGCTTATCAATTCACTAAGTTGTAAATCCTTCGCGAAATTATCCTTGTTGATGGATTTCCATTTGCGATAAGAAATAACTTTCCTTACAAATTTAGGTTTTTGTAAAGCAAGCTGGCAATAGATAAAACGGCGTGATCAGTAAACAAAAATGGAACAGTCACAGAATCAACGATATCATCATCTGAACGCGAAATAACAAGGTCTAAAGTATGTCCATCAATATGGGTAGGATCGCGTACAAACTGGGTTAAATTTGATGATGAAAGAATATCAGCGAGGCGGATGACATCAGGGTCAGATGGTATATCCCAATGAAAATTGAAGTCTCCGACTATCAAGAGTTTACAAACCGATGTTGATAATGATGAAACATATGCAGAAAATTCCTCGAAGAATACCCTCGGTGTATATTAACAGTTCATGGTGACACATATAATTGACAAGTGAAAACCAGACCATAATTGGTTAGTTGATAGTTTTCACATTTTAAAATGTACTTTGTGATTTAAACCATTAAATCATAACTCGAACTTTAAAGGTCACTCCATTCTATTGTGTCTGTAATTTTCAGTTCATAATGACACATATAATAATATTGTGAAAAATCAGACGACACTTGGTCGTTTACGCTCAAACTTTAAAGGTCACTCCATTCTATTGTGTCTGTAATTTTCAGTTCATAATGACACATAGAATAATAATGTGAAAGATCAGACGACACTTGGTCGTTTACGCTCAATTGTTATCCGTAGATAAACAATTATAAAAATTCATTGCATGACATTCACATTAAAACCATTTAATGTATGTCCAAGAAAAGTTTAGGGCGATTGAATTTGACCAGGTATTTACCTGAGGAGGTTACAACCGAACATACTTTTCCAACCGCAATGGTACCAAGATAAACAAAAAATCATTGCATTGACATCCAAAATCAAATCAGATAATGTCCAATGTCCAAGAAAAATTTAGGGCGATTTAATTTAACCAGGTAGTACCTGAGGGAGTTATAAACCGAACATAATTTTTCCAACCGCAATGGTAACCAAGATAAACTGTTTACTAAAAAAGCTTTATTAATAAACATCCATTTATCCAATATATATATTGTTCTCTGAAAAGTAAATATTATATTGACCTAAAACAATTATGAAGTGACTCGGGTGATCAAAAAGTGTATACCAAACCGCACTGTGCACTGTGAGTAAAAAACAACGACCTCTTGTAACGAGGGTGGGTGGGTGGGGAATTTTTATTTGATCCTTCTGGTTTGCAAACAGAATACGATATGACCCGCCGAGGAAACAAGGAGAAAGGGGCCAAACCGGACGAGATATGCTTGACTGAAACACAAAGCAAATTTCGCGGGCTGGCGAATCCCGACTCGGGATTGATTTAAAAACGTGAACCACGCCCGTCTGCAAAGGCCGTAAAACAAAAACGTGCCGGCAACCCTAGTGCATGAGCAATTCAGAATTATTTAGACGAGCAAAACAATTCGTTTATTATACCGGTCAAGGGGTAGCAATCGTGGCTTATAGGCTTACTAGATTTGGTAGTCATTAACAGACTGACTAGATTTGATTGTGAAATAGGAACTTAATAAACAGAAATACAATATCAACAGATCCTGTAGCTAGGTGACCTTGGGTCATGTGCCACTTCCTCCCCAGTTGTGTGCGTAAAATGAGGGGGGGGGGGGGGGTGGGAAGTCGGGAGAGAATGGTCATTCGTGGGGTGTGGAGTGGTCACTAAAGGGATATGCAGTCTGGAGACAGCGCCATCAATTATATTATTTTATGATAACATTTGGGATTGGTACATGTTTTTAATTTTATTACATGTATGAACTTCCTTCCACCCAGTAGCGTAGCTACAATCTTGTTCAAAACCTGTTGGGATACTATCCACGTGCGGATGAAATATCTTCCAAAATGAGTAAAAAGCTGTCAGTTGAAAGTATGATAGTCAAAACTAGTTTGTGTAAAGCTGCCACCCCCTACCCCCCCCCCCCCCCCCCAATCCAATTGGGGCTGATATATATAACACAGCCCGTTGCTCGACAATGCTTTTATACGGACCAACATTGAGTTTAGGGGGAGGGACCACCGTTTCACAGGACATGCAGGAAGTGTCCCAACAGTTTTGAACATGATTGTATTAAGGGAGTGGAAAAGTGAGCTATAAATAAAACAAAAATCGCTATATCTCGAAAACGGTACACTGCAAAAACACCGGTGTTAAAAATAACACCGTTCGGTGTTCTGAGAGGTCCACACCAATTAGTGTTAGTTTAACACTATCTTGGTGTTACATTAACACTTACAGTGTTATTTGTCACATTTGCAGTTGTTAAAATGACACTACATGGTGTTGATATAACACCAAAAATTTAACACCGGTACCTCTCACAACACCAATGGTGTTATTTTTAACACCGGTGTTTTTGCAGTGTAGCTTTGATTTTAACAACTCTTTTTAAGAAATGAAGAACATTGCTTCTGTAACAAAAGACCGAGTTGAACTTCATAGTCTAATTACGTATACATATTTAATGAAATACATAAATAACCTTTAATGTGTCATAATTTCAAAGTATCTAATTTGCAGCGGTGGGTGTTTTAAACGATTGCATCACCTGTTTTCCGTTTTTAGACACACATTTTGATTCAATAAAGGTTTCTCGACCAGATTTGGAGGATATATAGGTCATGTTATCGGTCACATGACCAACTACTTAAAATGTTATGCTCCATCTTACTTTTAGGGATAGTTCACTTTTAATTACGGAGGTATATTTTGCACACTAAATGCCAAAGAAGAAATAGATACTGCCAGTTATTTAGATTCAAATGGTTTCTTGATAACATATAATACCATCCAAACATACTAGAAAATACTCTCGTCGCTTACGCGACTCCTGCGTTACGGAAAAGGGTGGGCGCTCTAATCGCTTACGCGACTCGCATGTATATCAATTGGGGATATATTGTGGTTGCTTTGGCGAGTACCAACAAGTTAAATCAATCGGCGCACACACTTTCGTATTAAGTATTTAACTATTTGAATTAATTCTTTTACTTAATGAATACAAAGAATGTAAAAACAAAATACATAATATGTATTAAACGCACTCATATAGAGTTCCCTGGCATTGTACGGGGATATGGATTTAAGTTTTAAAATATTCAAAACATAGGCTGATGTCAGACTCGAACCTATATACAATATGCAATATACATTGTACGGGGATATGGATTTAAGTTTTAAAATATTCCAAACATAGGCTGATGTCAGACTCGAACCTATATACAACTAAATGCCAAAGAAGTAATGGATATTGCCAGTTATTTAGATTCAAATGGTTTCTTGGTTGGTTGGTTCGGTCCTGTCATGACTGACAGCTCGTGACCTTACAGATACTACGCCACAAATAACGATTTTCAGCAAAGGAGTAACAATCACGGAGAGGGTGTCCAGTAATCAATTTTATTTGGTCAATCCACCGGGAACGAGGTCTGCCTCTCTTACGCTTCCCTTCAATCATGCCTTAAATAATAATATAATAACAAGACATTTCTTAGGCGCTTAATACAAAAAGCCTCTGAGCGCCTTGCATGATCATCTTCTCTAGGTTGTTACCCTTGCGACGTGAGATATGGCCGAAGTAGCTCAGCATTTGGGTGTTGATAGCATGAAGAAGTCGTTTAGACACCCCTATTTCTTCAATAATACTGGCATTGGTCCTTCTCATTGTCCATACGATACGAAGCATACGCCTTCAACACCACATCTCGAAAGCAGCTATTCTGTTTTTGTCAGCTTTGGTTAGGGTCCACGTCTCACATGCATACATGGCAATTGGAAATACAAGGGCTTGGACTAGCCTGGTTGTTGTTGCTCTGGTTATTCCTCTGTCAGCCCAGATCTTGCTTAGGTTGATCATTGCTGATCTGGCCATTGCTAAACGGTGTCTAATCTCTTGGCTGCAACCACCCTCTTTGGTGATCAGGGATCCAAGGAAGTTGAATTTCGAGACCGATTCCACCTCATTACCATCAATTATGAGAGGCTCTCTCCAACACCATCTGTGCCTATCATGGATATGATCTTGGTCTTGCTGACATTTAGACGTAGGCCAAGCTGCTCACTCTCCACCTTGACTTTCTTCAGGAGTTCTGCCATCTTTTCCATATTTGTTGCAAACAGGGTGGTGTCATCGGCATGACGTAGATTGTGTATTTGGTATCCACCTACTGACAGCCCCCCTGGCCAATCATCCAATGCACGTCTCATTATAGACTCTGCATAAAGGTTGAAGAGTGCTGGTGAAAGTATGCACCCTTGACGGACTCCCTGACCTAGAGCAAACCAATCACTATTTCCTTTCTCAGTGCGCACACAGGCAGCTTGACCATCATACAGATTGCGAATTAGGTGGACGAGGTGGTAAGGGATTCCCATTTCTTGCAGTGCTGTCCACAATGCGGAATATCTCACACAATCAAAGGCCTTAGCGTAGTCTATGAAGCACATGAAGAGCTCCCTCTGGAATTCAAAACATTTTTCCATTATGTGACGTACATTGGCTATCTGATCTCTTGTTCACGTTCAAGATGAGGTCTGAGACGTTCGTTGATGATGTGCAGCAGGATTTTCTTGATAACATATGGTTTCTTGATAACATATAATACCATCCAAACATACTAGAAAATACTCTCGTCGCTTACGCGACTCCTGCGTTACGCAAAATGGATTACATAACAAGGAAGGGTGGGCGCTCTAATCGCTTACGCGACTCGCATGTATATCAATTGGGGATATATTGTGGTTGCTTTGGCGAGTAATAACAAGTTAAATCAAATGTCAGACTCGAACCTATATACAACATATATATAGGTAAACAAATAATGTCATTAAGTAAACTAATGAGTTGTGTTTGTGTGGTAGGGTGGGGTCTGTGTGGGTGGGTGTGTGTGTGTGGGGGGGGGGGGTGACTGTTTATTTCGGATTAAAATACTCTTAATTCAAGCATGTTAATTGAGACGCCATGCTAATTAAGATTCGTATTCGTAGTATAGAGGTAGATGTCAACAAACACAAAATATCCATTTGACAACGTAATACATTACCTATAAACTATACATCAACATCACCGCTATGCTATAAGTTAGTAATCCCCCACCCCCACCCCTATAAGTTAATATCAAGCATGTGAAAAGCATATTATTCAGTAGACCAATATGATATGTAAAACATACGGGACTTTATCATGTGTATGTAATGATTTTATTTAAAAAGAAACACATATATCTCTTTTAGTGACATGTTCACAATAAGCGCCAATATTGTTTATCTTCTTGCGTCATGTGCATTTATAAGAAAGGCCTATTATTACCCCTCCACCACATCTCCATAGAAATAAATAGTATGTGTTGCTTGCAGTGAAATGATCTCGTGTCAACAAATCATAGATACAAAAAGGTTACAATGTAATTATAAAACTGTGGATGCATGTCGAGGCTATTCACAGTATGCCAACATGCTACATGTAGAATCGATTGCTCCGACAGTACGCCACTAAATATAAAAGAAAAATATGTCAAAGACCTTTATATTAAAATAATGGCATACTGTTGAAAATCGACTTTCCCATAATATTTTTGACTTCTGATTGAAAATATTCTATGGATTACTGTTATCGCCCATCAAATACGTTGTCAAAACGAACCATAATACAATGCAGTAACAACAACGGCTAACCTATAGCGACTGTGTCCATAATAGTCCTGATATTCTTTAAAACGTTGTTACGTGGTATGTTCCCTCCATGGCCGACCGGTTTAGCGCGCTGTTGTCTTACACACACTATTTTATGTTGTATAATAGGTTCGAGTCTGACATCAGCCTATGTTTTGAATATTTTAAAAATTAAATCCATATTCCCGTGCAATGCCAGGGAACTCTATATGAGTGCGTTTAATACACATTATGTATTTTGTTTTTACATTCTTTGTATTCATTAAGTAAAAGAATTAATTCAAATAGTTAAATACTTAATACGAAAGTGTGTGCGCCGATTGATTTAACTTGTTGGTACTCGCCAAAGCAACCACAATATATCCCCAATTGATATACATGCGAGTCGCGTAAGCGATTAGAGCGCCCACCCTTCCTTGTTATGTAATCCATTTTCCGTAACGCAGGAGTCGCGTAAGCGACGAGAGTATTTTCAAGTATGTTTGGATGGTATTATATGTTATCAAGAAACCATTTGAATCTAAATAACTGGCAATATCAATTACTTCTTTGGCATTTAGTGTGCAAAATATACCTCCGTAATTAAAAGTGAACTATCCCTAAAAGTAAGATGGAGCATAACATTTTAAGTAGTTGGTCATGTGACCGATAACATGACCTATATATCCTCCAAATCTGGTCAAGAAACCTTTATTGAATCAAAATGTGTGTCTAAAAACGGAAAAACAGGTGATGCAATCGTTTAAAACACCCACCGCTGCAAATTAGATACTTTGAAATTATGACACAATAAAGGTTAATTATGTATTTCATTAAATATGTATACGTAATTAGACTATGAAGTTCAACTCGGACTGTTACAGAAGCAATGTTCTTCATTTCTTAATTTTTTTTGTTAAAATCAAAGCTACACTGCAAAAACACCGGTGATAAAAATAACACCATTGGTGTTGTGAGAGGTCCACATCAACACCGGAGTACCGGTGTTAAATTTTTGGTGTTATATCAACACCATGTAGTGTCATTTTAACAACTGCAAGGGTGAAAAATAACACTGTAAGTGTTAATGTAACACCAAGATAGTGTTAAACTAACACTAATTGGTGTGGACCTCTCAGAACACCGAACGGTGTTATTTTTAACACCGGTGTTTTTGCAGTGTACCGTTTTCGAGATATAGCGATTTTTCTTTTATTTATAGCTCACTTTTCCACTCCCTTAATACAATCAAATGGATATTTTGTGTTTGTTGACATCTACCTCTATACTACGAATACGAATCTTAATTAGCATGGCGTCTCAATTAACATGCTTGAATTAAGAGTATTTTAATCCGAAATAAACGGTCACCCCCCACACCCCCCCCCCCCCCCCACAGCCCCACACCGACCCCACCCTACCACACAAACACAAATCATTAGTTTACTTAATGACATTATTTGTTTTACCTATATCTTATAAAGAAGTCTTTATTAAAAGTACCATTTAGGTGCGTAATTCAGACAATATAGTCAATAGCTCATTTTTTAGTTTTTTTACCATGTTAAATTTAGTTTTTGACTTCCCATTAAAACACATGTGACCTTTGACCCTAAATCGAGGTCTAGGGTCATAACGTGCAACCTACGAACGTGGGATCAGGTGAATTTGTGTTTAGGGATATATTTGCCACCTTTTGGTAATAATTTCATGTTCTGCCCAGAGGTGGACTACAAGAGTGAAAGATACAGACCATCGTCCCATAGTCTAATACACGTGCGCATGAAATATCTTCCAAAATGAGTAAAAAGCTGTCAGTTGAAAGTATGATAGTCAACACTAGTTTATGTAAAGCTGCCACCCACACCCCCGCCCCCATCCCCCAATCAATGTTGGGGCTGATATATATAACACAGCCCGTTGCTGGACGATGCTTTTATACGGACCAACATTGAGTTGAGGGGGAGGGGCCACCGTTTCACAGGACATGCAGGAAGTGTCCCAACAGTTTTGAACATGATTGTAGGTTATTCATATGGATATGGAGGGGGGGGGGGACAAATGAAAATGAACCTACGTAGCGCGCAATTTTTTTCTCGACTTTACACCTATTTTTGGCACGATCGAGGTACATTTTGGCTCTAAACAAGTTTGTAGCAAAGAATGTTGCATTTTGGGGCGTAGCGCGCGAAAATGATTCATCGGTGTACTTTTGACTATCATAATTCCATGGTTCCTGTGGTCAAATGAACTGACAGTGCCAATCTCAACCGACACGACGTCAGTATTGGGGGAGGGCGATCGCCCCCCCCCCCCCTCTGACGACACCACTGCATCAACCTGTAAGGATTAAGAAACACCAGCCCTCTTTGTACAACAAAACGTCAATTCAAATATACGTACGTCAAATATTCTGTCACGTGTTAATCATTTTGTTAAACATGTGCCATGTTTACGTTAAATTTTTTAAAGCAAATAAAAAATTAAAAAAAGATCCAAAAATACCCCTGCATATCCCTATCTTTATGGAAATCGATTATTTTACCAGGTTTGGGAAAAACATGCTTACTCTGCAAAGGGCTTCTTCGTCGAGTCAGTCAGATTCATTTTTTGTCTGTGCCCCCCCCCCCCCCCCCCCAGTCAACATTTCTGTGCACGCTTCTGCCCCTCCCCTCCCCTGTCCCTTGAACAAAATAAAAGAGAAAACAATAAACCGGAAATGTTGTGCATTGAACTATACAATTGGTCGATATAGGGTCACGCGTTATGAACTCGCCTCCCATTACATTTTTTAGCTTCATGCTGTCATTTTCCTCAGATATTTTTAAAACCACAAAAGCTATCTCAACAAATTTGGTATCATTTTAAAGCCCTAATAACAAGCTAGCCTCAATTTACCGGATTTATAAAAATGACTATAACAGAAAAAGTTTTCAACCTATGATAGCAAAAGTATACATTTTTGGAAAGCTTGTAACTAGAGGAATTCAGAAATGCAGTTTATATCAGGGAAGGGTTCATCCTTAAACAAATATATCTGCAAATTCTAAAAATGAAGAGCTTTGTTGCAAAAGGGCTATGGTGCATTTTTTTCAAAAATGAGTTTGATATAGAAATGTATAGGGAAAAATCATATGTTTCAAGGAAACAAAGTCATTTTTTTCAAAAAGACCTACATCTCACTGTAAACAGCCATTGAAATTGTTGTTTTGTTGCAAAAGGGCCTGTATCCAGAATTAAATCGGGATACAGGCCCTTTTGCATCAAAACAACAACTTCAATGGCTGTTTACAATGAGATGTAGGTCTTTTTGAAAAAATGACTTTATTTCCTTGAAACATTGATTGTGACCTATACATTTCTATATCAAACTTATTTTTTTTAAATGATTAAAATAAATGATTTTTTGTGTGTGGTATTTTTTCTCTAATGTACAAACAGATGGAGTTTTGTTGCAAAAGGGCCTACATCCAAATTTGCACAAAATGTAAACATGATTTTAAAAAAATTGAAAACTAGCACATTTTAAATTTATTTCAATTTAAGTTCGTATGTAGTGTACCTCTTTCATAATCCATTCAGTTTTTCAATTGCTCAACTTGAATATTTAGAAACAGTTTTTTGACTTTTTCTCAATAAGAGCCAAAGTGGATGAAGGCCCTTTTGCAAAATACCTCTTCAAATAAATAAAATAAAAATTGGAGACATTCACTAGCCGGTATAATTACCATACCGACGTAGTAACTTTGACAAATATATATCACCTAATGGGTAATTTCATGAGAAATTCAAATATGTAAACAAAATAATGATAGTGGTAGGTATAAAAAATATATGGATCTCAAATTAAAAATTAAACAACTCTGATATTTTCCGAACATTTCCGATCATACCATTTTAGTTCTTGGTCGTACTATAATTTTAATGGCATATTTGGTTTCCTCATGCAATTTCCCTTCAGAAAATGTATACTTTTACTACCTCAGGGGGGTATACAAGCAAATATAAATGTGTAAAGTTCAAATCATGTCGCGAAAGCCAAAATCCGTGTGTAACGCGAAAGGAGGCGAGCTTAAAACACATGACCATAGTCTTTACTTTCTTTTTATAGTTCTTAAGCCTACAATGCAGGGGCGTCATCGACGGGGGTTGGGACATGGAGACACGCCCCTCCCCCATATTCAAAGTAGGGTACCCAATGGAGGGGGGGGGGGTCATAATAGCAGATGTCGTCAGTCCCCCCCCCCCCCCCCCATTGTATGAATAACCGTGAGGCTAAAACATTCTGTCTAATTATTAATAACGATGATGATGATAGCTCTATTTTCCAAAGTTTGAGTTGCAGAACTCCAATGGTTCTAATTTTAGAAGCACAAGGTCACAATAATTGTGATTATATAGTATAACAATGATGTTACATTAATCCACCATCAAGTTTAAAAAAAAGAAAAAGAAAAGGATAACAAGAAATATATGGGAATCGAACCCTGTGATTGCAGATTGACAACGACATGTCCAACGTATGCACGCCACATCATCGACGAGTATAATTGTGATAGTTTCATTATTTAACCATATCCATTTATTTATAACGAACGGATTTTTAATGTGCCATTTTTGCCAAATGTGTGTGGTTTTCTCGCACAAAATGTGTTTGTAATGTGATTATACTCCTTAGTTGACAAACAATTCCTGGAATTCCAAAACAATTCCGACAAAAAAGTCTGGAATTCCAACACCCTATATAGGTTACCTACAGGGCTGATGGCAACAACTCCTGGCATTCCAAGACGTTTCCGACAACAACAAAAGTCTGGAATTCCAACACCCTCTATAGGTTACCTACAGGGCTGATGGCAAAAAATACTGGAATTCCAAGACGTTTCCGACAAAAAAGTGTGAGGGCCAATAATGGCCCTCATACGCAAAAATGGCCCTCATGTGTTTTTATGTGTTTATCATGTTTATGACATCTATAACCATAGATATATATGTGACCGGGAATAGTTCCATTTCAAGTATGGCTGGTCTGAAAATGACACTGTTTCATGCATTCATGGAAATACCAAATGCGCTCTCTACCAGTTTAAATTTTCTGCCAGTGTCATCACTGCATTCACAAGTGGGGAGTACAACATTTTGTCCAAAAGTTTTTGGTCCAAATACACTTTGTCCACATTTATTTTGTCCAATCATGTTTTGTCCAAACTTATTTTGTCCAAACAGTTTTTCGTCCAAACCTTATTTTGTCCAATATATTATTGGCCAAACAATGAATAGTCCAAATTATTTTGGTCCAATTTATTTTGGTCCAAATGAGTTTGGTCCAATATGTTTTGGTCCAAATAATTTTCGTCCAGTTTTTTTGTAGGTCCAACTATTATTTCGTCCAAATGATATTTGTCCAAATGATATTTGTCCAAATGATATTTGTCCAAATGATATTTGTCCAAATGATATTTGTCCAAATGATATTTGTCCAAATGATATTTGTCCAAATGATATTTGTCCAAATGATATTTGTCCAAAGGATATTTGTCCAAAGGATATTTGTCCAAAGGATATTTGTCCAAAGGATATTTGTCCAAAGGATATTTGTCCAAAGGATATTTGTCCAAAGGATATTTGTCCAAAGGATATTTGTCCAAAGGATATTTGTCCAAAGGATATTTGTCCAAAGGATATTTGTTCAAAGGATATTTGTCCAAATATTATCTTGTCCAAATGATTTGTCGTCCAATTTATTTTTGGTCCAGCTATAAATTGTCCACAAATAATATTTGTCCAAATATTTATTTTGTCCAAATGATTTTCTGGCATCTCCCGTAGATAGCCGTAGCCGTCTGCATTTTCTTCATGTAAATGTGGCCGTCCACGGAAACGGCATCTTTGCCTTTAGAGGTTTTAAGGAACTCTGCAACCGCAGCCATTTTCGTAGTGATCTAAGCAATTGGTATAATAACTAGACCCAATGCCTACGAACTGGTCAGTGACAGTGGCCGGGCATGTGGCCGGGCCTGTGTTGTTTGAAAATGAAAGAAGTCCAAGACTTCATGGCTGAATGAGCTCGAATGGAAAACAAAAACAGCCCTTCTCAAAAGTCACAACTCATTGTGCTAATATCTGAGCCAAGAAGGGGATTTACATGGCTGAATGATCATGAATTGATTACACATTACAGTAATATTCGCTCAGCCACCGGTGTTTTTCCATTAGTAAGAATCAATTCATAAACTTTTGTGACTTTTGAGAAGGGCAGTTTTTTGTCTTCCATTTGAGCTCATTCATACATGAAGTCATGGACATCTTTCATTTTCAAACAACACTTAGGAAACAGTCATGGAATTATTTCTAACTAAGTTTTATTGGTAAAATGTTTTACCTTACGATGTTATGACGACATTTTGAGAGGGGGTCTTTCTTTTGGTGTTGTGTTTATATCAACAGATCCTGTAGCTAGGTGAGCTTGGGTCATGTGCCACTCCTTCCCCAGTGCGTAAATGGAGGGGGCAGTCGGGAGAGAATGGTCATTCGGTGGGGCAGGAGTGGTCACTAAAAGCTTAAATGTTGTATTTGTCACGTGTTAATGATTTTGTTAAACATGTGTCATGCTTACCTTTAATTTTAAACAAAATTTTAAAAAAATCAGATCCCAAATACCCCTGCATATCCCTATCTTTATGGAAATCAATTATTTTACCAGGTTTGGGAAAAACATGCTCACTCGGCGGCAAAAGGGCTTCTTAACGTCAAGTCAGTCGGCGATTTTTTTCTGTGCCCCCCCCCCCCCCCATCAACATTTATGTGCACGCTTCTGCCCCTCCCCTCCCCTGTCCCTCGAACAAAATAAAAGAGAAATGTTGTGCATTGAATATAGTTTTTTACTTTCTTTTTATAGTTATGAAGCCTACAATGCAGGGGCGTCATCGACGGGGGTTGGGGTATGGAGACACGCCCCTCCCCTACATTCAAATAGCAGATGTCGCCCGCCCCCCTCCCATTTTTTGAATAACCGTGAGGCTGAAAAGTGTCTAATTATTAATAACGATGATGATGATAGCTCTATTTTTCACATTTCCATGCAGGTTTTGGAACGCCATAGCCTCAACTCAACCCTCTCCCCCACCCCTTCGCGGCCATATTTTATCTTTTGGGAAATCCCACGCTTTTGTGACCTCATCACTTTTCAAAAAGGGATGACACCCTTGACATACAAAACACCACAATGATGTACAGCTCTGTACATTAGACTATACACATGGTATAATGTTGTCTTTTGTGACATCTTGTGTTGACGTTCCTGTGATTTTGAGAAAGTTTTGGCATCTCCAGTATAGATAGCCGTATCCGTCTTCATTTTCTTCGTGTAAATGTGGCCTTCCACGGAAACGGCATCTTTGCTTTTAAGGAACTCAATTGCAGCCATTTTGTAGCACTCTGTTTTAGGATACAGCCTGTCCCCAAAAAACTGGGTCCAAAACTGTCAGAGCTTATAACCTAAAACATGGGAAACATAGATGCTTCATGTTTAAAAATATAAATGTAAATATATCTGAGATTATTTGGTGACATTATGAGACCAATGGGATGTACAGTTTTAGAAATACAAAGCTTTGCATACAGCGTGGTCAGAACCCGGTTTTTTTTCTTTCGATTTTGCCCATAAACCGTCCATGCATGCGTTGCAATTGCGCATCGTATTGACGTCATCAAAGTTTTGCCTTTGACTTGATAACAATCAATTACTCAGGGAAAATACCTATGAATGTTGTTAGAAAAATCAATAAATTACCTTCTGAGACATTGCCATCTTTGAAGCAGTTCAAGAACCATCGAAATTGGAAACCAGCCGTTAAAAGGGCATTGAGAGATACGTATGGGAGTGCGCCCTCAATTATCCTGGAAATCAGTTTTTTTGCATCAAAGTAATACTTAGGCATATACTAACTACCATCTGAAACAGTTTACCAACATTCGCCGTTTATCATATACAATTTCACGATTTTCTTAGTTTCGATATGATCATATCGAAACTCGGGTGCTGAATTCGGAAGTAATGCATGGTTTTACTCACAGACTTTCGCGGCAAATCTCAACCCGGAAGTGCCGTTATTTTCTTATTTTGGCATGAAGGCGATGTCAGAATTGTATGATATTTTAGATTTAGGCTATGTTGATGATTATCTTTACATTATTTGCTCATTTAGTATATCGATACATCTCTCTTTAAGTCAGTCATCTCATCAAAGGAGTTATAGGCAGGGCTGGAACTTCAGATTTTTTTCTTCAACCAGCAGGTCGGATCGGGCAGGTAACTCACAAAAACAGACAGAACTTCCACCAGCCAGTGTAACTTTCACACTTGCACCGTGAGTTTGAAATTGTTTACCCGCCCGTCGGTTGCCGGGGTTCTTTTTCCCGACACAAAATGTACCCGCTATTGGCAGGTGGACGGGTGCTATTTCCAGGCATGGTGTATCAGGGTAACAGTTGCTCTGTTTTGTATATATTAAACGACAAGGTTACTTGCAATGGGTATTTAAAATGCTGAATATTGATCCAAAATACCTATAATTTAACCCGGTTCTACCAAACATAAGATATTTCGGAGATAAGCACCATGCACATGATGTAGGGAAAACTTGCACACAACGCAAATGCAAGGCATAAGGTGGTTTATTGCTAAATTGGAAAAAACGGGTTCTAACCACGCTCTGTTGAAAGCTTTGTATTTCAAAAAGTTGCAATTTGATTAGTCTCACATTTTAACCAATTAAGGTCAGGTATATGTACCTTTATATCCTCAAATATGAAGCAGCTACGTGTTCAACTCTTTAAGTTACAAGCTCTGCAGATTTTGGACCCAGTGTTTTGGGACACGCTGTATATTACATATCACGTAAAGTGCACCCGATTGCCTAAATCACACTGTTTCCCATTTTCCCTTGCACTCACATCGGAAACCGAAATCACCCCCTGAACCTCCCCAACGGATTTAAAGAATTGGAGCTGGAATCATGTCTAACACCATTTAAATTGTTTATCCGGTCAAATGCTGGTTTGTGCTTGAAGTAGACCGGTCAAGTAGTAGCAGTCGTGGCTTAGACTTACTAGATTTGGTAGTCATATCCTACAGACTGACTAGATTTGATTGCGAAATAGGATAAATACTATCTCAACAGATCCTATAGCTAGGGGAGCTTGGTTATGTACCACTCCCCCTCCCAAGTGACGTGCGCAAGGGGGGGGGGGGGGGGGTAGTCGGGGGGAAATGGTCAGTCGGGGGAGAGTGGTCACTTCATCTTCATGGACCTCAATTTTTTTACCATGTTTGGAGAAAACCATGTCACAAACCCCTCCCCCTCAAGTTCTCACTCGGCGGCAAAAGGGCTTCTTCGCCCGAGTCAGAAAGAGGGAAAATAGTCCCCCCCCCCCCGTCACAAATTCCTGTATTGCCCCTCCCTCCCTTGTTCCTTGTACAAAATAAAAGAGGAAGACGGGTATAAAATATAGAAAGAACATGTTGTGCATTAGACTACCGTATACAATTGGTCGATAAAGTCTCCACAGTCTTTATTAGTTATGAAGGCCACAAGGCAGGGGCATCATCAACGGGGGTTAGGGGCATGGTGACACGCCTCCTCCACCAACATTGAAACTGAGGGAACCCAAAGTGTGGGGGGGGGGGGGGGGGGGAGAATAACCGTGAGGATGAACAATGTCTAATTATTAATATGATGATGATGAAGATGATAGCTCTATTTTTCAATTTTTCACACCGGTTTGGGAACGCCACGGCCTTTCTCTTTGATTGCTATATACATGTTCAATGGCATATCCATACCTGAATGTATTTGAGTGAAAGTAAAGGTGAAAGGGGGAGGATTAAGAAATGTACTACACCAGGAGGATTAAGGGTGAGGTGCACTAACACGCCCCCCCCCCCCCCCCCATATAAAGAGGTAAAATTGGTTTAGTTCAGATGTAAACGATAGTACCTGTTTGCCCTACATGTACTCCCAATGAAAAGAGTCTAGTTACGCCACAGTCGGTGTGGCAAGGCAATATACATTTTGGACTTTGTCAACCAAATGATTGTCCCAAATTTTCAAAAAGTGTGATTAATGATAGGTTGATTATATTTTAAAATAATAGGCTAGTAGTCGTGGTAAATCGATACGTATTTACACTGTAAAAATGGTGTCTTCGCGACTTTTTGAAGTCATGTCTGGCAAATAGTTTAAACGTGTCTTAAACAATAAAAAAATAAAAACATTTACAAATATTTGCTGAAGGCACGAGAGTCAAGACGCATATAGGACAATTGAGACATGTATGAGACACGGCTTCAAGAAAGTCATGTCTTGCCAGAGACACAAACTCAAGATATGTCTCAAAATTGGCTTCAATGGACATGTCTTACATTTTAGACGTATCTTGCATGGAGATACTTCTTTGCAGGACATATGTCTTGCATAGAGACGTGACTCGTGTTTACTGGAGACCTGTCTCAAAACTGGCTTCACAAGACATGCTTTGGCCCGTGTCTTCAGCCAAATATGTTGCTATGTTTAAGACACGTTTATTTGCAAGACATTACTTAAAAAAGTCGCCAATACACCATTTTTACAGTGTATGTTTAAACTAAAGATGCTAAAATCACGAGTTTTAATTATTTTAAACATTAACATAATAACTATATATCGTAACTCGATATAAAGTTTGTTTTTTATTGAATGCATTGGAGAATAACTGATTTATTTTCTTGGAAGTATATAATTAAGCTTTACTTAACATGTTAGCTCGTGTTTAGATCCTATTCTAAATATTGTATCGAATTAAAGTTGCTTGACATTACTACTTGGTAGTAGTTAGAAGAGAAAAACGTAACTCGATATCGAGTTTGGTTTAGTATAAACCAATTACCATAGAAACACATGTGAAAAACGTAACTCGATATCGAGTTTGGTTTGGTATATACCATATACCATAGAAACACGTGTGAAAAGCGAAACTCGATATCGAGTTTGGTTTGGTATATACCATTTACCATAGAAACACGTGTGAAAAACGTAACTCGATATCGAGTTTGGTTTTATCGAATGCATTGGAGAATAACGGATTTTTTTTCTTGGTAGTATATAATTTGGCTTTACTTAGCATGTTAGTTAGTGTTAAAATCCTATTCTTAACATGTTATCGAATGAAAGTTGCTTGACATTACTACTTGGTAACAGTTAGAAGAGAAAAACGTAACTCGATATCGAGTTTGGTTTAGTATATACCATTTTCCATAGAAACACGTGTGAAAAACGTAACTCGATATCGAGTTTGGTTTTTATTGAATGCATTGGAGAATTACTGATTTTTCTTCTTTGTAGTATGTAATTGAGCTTTACTTAGCATGTTAGTTCGTGTTAAGATCCTATTCTTAACATTTTATTGAATTAAAGTTGCTTGACATTACTACTTGGTAGTAGTTATAAGAGAAAAACGTAACTCGATATCGAGTTTGGTTTGGTATATACCATTTTCCATAGAAACACGTGTGAAAACGTAACTCGATATCGAGTTTGGTTTGGTACGAGGGTCATTCAATAAGTTATATGAGCCAGTCTTATCAAATATCACACGATTGTAGCTTGGAACCTCAGCTACAAATCCAATGTAAATTGATCTGAGTAATGGTTGTACTTTTCCGGACATGCAGTGAGAACCAAACCTCGGTTTAGTGTGAGGGAAACGGATGAAAAACAGCAAAATATCGCCGAATTGCTTTTCAATTGGCCTATTGTAAGTGGCAAAACATATCTATCGGTCAATTATAACCGTTCTAAATGTCAGATATCTCTTTAACAGACTGTAAGCAATGAAGTTGACTGATTGGTTTGGGAAAATATGCCCTCTGATTATCTAGATCCAGGTCAGGACAACCATTCAGTTTACCCCTCCCCTAGAGAACCCTGTAAAAGTCATATTTGACTTTCATGATAACTAAGCGATCTTCAATATATCGAAGGGATTCAAAGTCGGTCAAAGCGATAATTTTCTATCATTGACTACCTGATTGACTATTCTGAAGGTTGCACATAAGTAAAACTCACAAAGTGACTATTATGGTAAAGATTTAACATTTGAGGTATCATTGTGGCTTAAGTTGAAACAACGAACATTTGACTGATGGCAGTATTCTGGTATGCCAAAGGCATAGCAATACATTTGAGTTGGTAGAACACACTTGCAAGCCAAGAAGAGTTAATATTGTTTACAATCTTATCTATACATGATAATACTGTAATATATTCAGATATCATTCATTCATTTCCATTTTCAGTATTTAAATCATGCTCTTATATCTAACCATACAATACGAAAGAACACCCGAAAACATGTGTTTCTGTGTCCGTTGTCCAAAATCTCTCTCTGGCTTTGACCGCGTCATAACAACAGTAAAACAGATATCAATTATCATTTACTACATATTTGTAGCTATGATTCGGAGCTATAATCATGACAAATGTCATGAGGTTGACATTAATATTAGCAATGTTATGAGGGAGAAGGTAGAACTTATTGAATGACCCTCGTATATACCATTTACCATAGAAACACGTGTGAAAACGTAACTCGATATCGAGTTTCGTTTAGTATATAACATTTTCCATAGAAACACGTGTGAAAAACGTAACTCGATATCGAGTTTGGTTTGGTATATACCATTTACCATTGAAACACGTGTGAAAAACGTAACTCGATATCGAGTTTCGTTTGGTATATACCATTTTCCATAGAAACACGTGTGAAAACGTAGCTCGATATCGAGTTTCGTTTAGTATATACCATTTGCCATAGAAACACGTGTGAAAAACGTAACTCGATATCGAGTTTTTTTTTCTTCATGAAACTCGATATCGAGTTTGATTTTTTTTTTTGAAACTCGATATCGAGTTTGATTTTTTTTTTGAAACTCGATATTTAGTTTTGTTTTTTGAATGAAACTCGATATCGAGTTACGTTTTTTCCCTGAAACTCGATATCGAGTTTGATATTTTTTTTGAAACTCGATATCGATTTTGATTTTTTTTTGGAAACTCGATATCGAATTTGATTTTTTTTTTGAAACTCGATATCGAGTTTGATTTTTTTTGAAACTCGATATCGAGTTACGTTTTTTCATGAAACTCGATATCGAGTTTGGTTTAAACCAAACTCGAAACTCGATACTCGAAACTCGAAAATCGAAAATCGAAACTCGAAACTCGAAGATTAGCAACACACGTTGAAATGGTAGGGATAACCGATATTCCAGCTCCGGCCTAGGCCAAATCCAGAATTGTGCTCATATTATTTTTGTTTGGATGCGATATCAGATTTTGAGTTACGTATCACATCATTATGACGAATCGGTGAAACGGAAACATATTTGACAACTAAAATTTCTCTCGCATTGAAATGGTAGGGATAACCGATATTCCAGCTCCGGTCTAGGCTACATCCAGAATTGTGCTCATATTATTTTTATTTGGATGCGATATCACATTTTGAGTTACGTATCACATTATTAAGACGAATCGGTGAAACGGAAACATATTTGACGACTAAAATTTCTCTCACGTTGAAATGGTAGGGATAACCGATATTCCAGCTCCGGCCTATGCCAAATCCTGAATTGTGCTCATATTATTTTTATTTGGATACAATATGAGATTTTGAGTTACGTATCACATTATTATGACGAATCGGTGACACAGAAACATATTTGGCGACTAAAATGTCTCTCGCGTTGAAATGGTACCGCCAATTCTAAGCAAAATGTTGTGCCCCTAAAAATCATCCCTTTTTTCATGTCATACATTTTCTTTAAGTGTAATTTTATCTGATTAATGCTTCTATAGTAGGCTACTTTTTCAATTTTGTCATATTAAAAAATGATATAAATAAAATAATTTTTTTTTCTTCCTTTCATCTTCAAGCTCCTTGAAAGAGAGATGCATTTGCTTTTGAACAAACTAAACTATTCACAAAACCATATAGTAATGAACAGTCAATCATGAAAATGCTCGCAGTGAACCGTGTAACATGATAACGATTCGCTAATATTGGCCCGGCTGTCTGAGGCCGGGCGTAGCCGGGGCGTACACTATGCCCCGGCTATGGGGTCCGGGACCGTACGCCGTCGTACAATTTGTTCCGGCTATGGAGGGTCGGCACCGTACGCCGGCGTACACTTTGGGCCGGGACTCGGGACTGTAGCGGGGGCGTACAAAAAGTGGTGCCCCACCCTGCGGGGACCGTACACGACTGTAGCCGGGACGTCACATCGGCAATTTGTACGTCCCGGCCATAATCCCCGCTATCCCCGGGTCCCCCGGGGCCGGGGCTGCAATTGATAAGTGCATTATGGTATATACCACTTATGGGTCAAGTTTTGGGACTTTTCCATGAATTATTTTGATTATTGCGATTATGAGACACAGGTTAATTGTTTGAGTAGAAAGGGAACACGTATTGACCAATCATGTTTCACCATGATAATGCCTCATCAGGGACTGGTCGTGTTACTTCTATATGACAGCGTCTTGACCTCTGAAACATATTTAATTATTTACTTTTCTTGTTTCTTCACTGACAAAAAACTATTGAATCCTGTAGGAGGTTTCTGCCTAAACAACTCACACAAATCAAAATCAGCCAAATATACTTATACTGCGGTAGGCATTTATTGTAGTGAAATACTCAATGTAAGCAGGGGAGAGTGTTATGATATCGGGTTTTCTTTATATTGGCTATTTTCTGCCGTCTCCAAGTATATGTGTACGTTTGGTGTGCCATCTAACTAGTCTTTAATTTCAGCTACCATCTGCATTTGCATTCGCACATATCAGCATACAATGCAAGAACGTTAGACATTGCATATGCTTATTAATAACGGTTAGTTGACACAGTGCGTTCTTCACCTCGAAGAATCAATGTTGAAACAGCATCTGCATATCTATTGACAGCAATATAAGAATAACGTCGTATTAGTTGGATTAATAATTAGCTATTTTTACGGAAAGCCAGATACAATCTCGCTCCACAATACGAAGGTTGTGGGTTTGAGTCCCATTGCGGACAGCGTGATGTGTGCTCTGGCAAGGCACATTACCCCCGGACTTTACCACGCTTGCCTCTCTTCACCCTCTTGTATAATGGGTACCGGCATTTATTCATTTTGGGATGTAAAACAGCATAGCTCCGCGGGAGGAGCTTGCACTTCGGGCTGCAAAAAAATATCAACATAGCGACAACATTTCTTTGGTTAAGACATTTTAGAATTTTCGAATGTTTTGTTTTGGCATGCGCCTGTTCAAACAAACGTAGTAAGAACATTAAAATAATTGAAAACAACATTATATACTACTTTCCTCTATATACGTGTATGGAAAGCTTTCAATAATACAACACCACTCACGTTCTGGTAATCAAATAGCTGCACACACAGGAAATATACTGATAAACGTGTCTAGAGATGCACAATGTAAGAAGTTGAATACAGTTGGAAATGGTACCGCAATTGCAAAATAATTACGAAAAATAAACAAGTGAAATATTGATCTCCACCATAAGTCATGTTCTTATTCATCTACAGAGATCTAAAAACATACTGTTAATGAGTGTTTTCATCGTTATATTGCAACCCAGTTCATGAAACAATGATGATGGTGGGGTGCGTCATTTGAGACAGTCATGGCCTGTCAGAATCAATTACTGTTTGCATCTTTTGTCTTCACTATCTCTACACTCCACATAATTATTATTTTCATATATTTGAACGATATATAGTTGCTACTCCGAGTTTCAGGCTTGTGCGATCATCAGACAACTGGTTGTCGTTCTGTGTATACCGGGAAAGTCGTTGGTTATTGCGGACGTGGGTATATGTGCCAGCTATTGCGAACGTGAGTGTAATTAGGTTATGTCTCTGGAACAATTCGTGGTGGCACTTGGATGCTCGCTCAGATCTTTTGTTGAGGAGTCTACTTTTGTCGCTGTTGATGATGTACAGCTTCTCCGCGAGGCAAAGGTCGCCTCGCTTGGATCCGTTGACGTATGCGCGTGCGCTGTTGATGATGATAGACCATTTGATGGTGGTGAATGGTTGGTTCTTCTTCTTTTGCTGCCACGCGTGACTTGAGTGCTGTGATGGTGTTTTTCACTTCTTAAGGACTGCATGTGGTTGTAGTGTATCAGCTTGAAGGTAAGTTTCGTGAGGCCGATGTATTCCTTGGTGACATTATTGTTGGTTGATGTGATCTCGGAGCTGTAGATGATGCTGGAAGCTAAGCAATTTCCTTGGATTGGACAGTCGTTTTTCCGATAAGCAATTTCATACCATTTTAATGATTTTTAGGTTAAGTGTGATCATGTTTACATTAGATATCATCCTTGTAGTACATGTATTATAATTATAGTGATAATGTTTTTAATTTTAAATATGATCTCAGAGATAATATACTTATTTTATGCAAATATTAAACTTATTCGTCACCCAGCTGAAAATGTTTTTCTTTATCTTAATGCATTGCATGTGTAAACAATGACGGCAGTGCGTCACTATTAATAGCACGCCCTCAAGCCGATTGCGCTCCCGTTCCAGAGCAGACTGGTAATGATGTAATAATAAATCTTACAAGGTTTCGTAATACTTGATTAATCTATAGAAACCCTGTATAAACCTATGGCTTCAAACTGAGCACAAGAAAGAACAAAGTCAATACATTAATTACTATCGCTTAATAGTATTAGCATACACTATTGTCAATTTTCATTACAATAGCACCATTAAGTCATTTTCTACAATATTTAAAAAATAAACACGCTAAATACCTGAAAATTAGATAGCAAATATGGACTTAGGTATTTCAGATAAAGTACAAGAGAGGTATAGAGAGCACAAAGAAACATCACGATTGCTCATCTTAAAACAAATAGGTTTCCAAAATAATTAAACCTGTTATCGACTAATATAGTGTGTATTATAGGTCACCGCATGTGTTTTCCCGAAGTAAATTAGACACATCAATGCTCACGTGACACGTGCAGTGTCGATCTTTTTTCTTTTCTTTTCGAGAAACAAAGGAACATGTATTGACATAATTCATACACGAATGTATTTAGATCAATATCCAAATGTTCACCATACTGCTGATCTTTGTAATAACTAACAAAAGCATATTAAAGAGTGATCTAGCTCCCGAAATAACAATCGACGATCCTGTGCTGCCAGAACAAACAATCACGCCAAATTGCCTTGTACACTTTTCGATGCGCATGGGAAGTGCAATTTTAAATTGTCAATGCACTCTTTCAATTCACACGTATTGTAGAATATTGTGTTTGAATGGTGCGACATTACTAAGAGTGCATGGTTATTTGATAACTAAATTACAATTAATGTCAACCTTTCCAAATGATGTGACCTTTTCCAATCACGTAACTGCTATCAACACGGACTCCTAGAATATCGCTTACTGTAATCTTGTTATGTGCAAAATGTTCTCCATTTTCTGGATAAGTGTACTGATAATGACGCAGCATAATACACTCAATGTAAGTTCCCCCCTAGCATATGCTAGAACATTTCCAAAAATATTAGATGGATTTCAATAAGTTTTAGCTAGAAAGATGCACCCAATTAGTAGGCACATTTTGATATCAAATTTGTTGGCCTTGAGACAATGCAACGATAAGAAATTGTGCCATTTACCAATTTGTATACAGAAACAAGTGACACTAAATCTGGTTTTGTCAAAAAATTAACAGACATATTCTTGGTGGATTTTCGTGCACAGACATGGGATTCTACCAAACCATTATGTGTGGCAAGTTCGTCTGATTATGAGTGACATGGCAATTTGGTCCGATTATGAGTGACATGGCAATTTGGTCTGATTTTGATTGACAATTTCTTTAGCAGGATTTGAACCAGTACCCGATCAAATTGATCTTTCTTTGTGTATTATGTGTCATTATGCTACCGTGTCTTAAGCTTGGTGCACACGATTATGATCTGCTTATTGTTTGAAATGATGCCACACATAATTGTTTGGTAGATCCCCATTGCTGTGCACGAAAATCCACCAAGAAAATGTCTGTTAATTTAAATTTATGGACAAAACCAGCCATAGCCAGTGAGATTTAGTACCATTTTTTTCTGTTTACAAAATTGGTAAATGGCACAATTTCTTATCGTCGCATTGTCTCAAAAAACAAAATATGTTTTGGAAATGTTCTAGTATATGCTAGGGGGGACTTACATATTTTGTTGGGTGTATTTGGAGACTTACCTCAACATCCTGTACATACTCTACAACCCGGAAGCACGCATAATAAGCGCGCACATTCATCACTGCATAATAGGGAAATAATTGACAACATAATTACTTCATGTCCAAGACGCGGTATTAGAAACACACATACAAGCAACACAATTCGATTAAAAGAGGACTCGAAATACGTGGTCATGAACAATCCCCTCAAATTGAACTCATTTTAAGATTAATGTTGACAACATTCACTTTGTAATCACGGAAAGGTATACATGATGTCCGAAAATACTTGTTTGGAATGCAGCGACCTACACTCTGTGCGAATGTGTCATTGTTGTTTTCTTGCTAAAATGCAACCATACGGATACACGTTGATGGCATAATGCACCACATTCATCGATTATTTCAAATGGGTATTTACAGGGACATTAACAATGGGACAAGTATCTAGAAGGCAGTGACCCCGCCTACCTTTACGCAAATACACGGGTAAAGACTCGTTAGGGCGCGCTCCATGCGTTGCTAAAATGCCCAGAGGATGGGGGGGGGGGGGGGGGGGGGGGGGAGGGTTGACATTATGATATATGGGTATTAAGTGTTGCGGCAGAAAATGTTGACGATATATGATACATTACTAATTTACATTTACTAAACAACTAAAATAGAAATTAAAATCAATCAAAAAGTCAGGATAAAAAAAACTATATTAAAACAAATACATACTAAGCACACAAAACAAACACCAATACCGACAAGAGCTACATTGTGAAAGTACGCCAATAGTCGGCGTTGCATTCCGTCTTGAATGGGGAGGGGTGGTGGGGGAGGGTGGTGGGGGGGGGGGGTAATATTTTCAAAAGTGAAACCAAAGAGGGAGCGGCGCGCTAGCGCGGACAGGGAGCGTGTGAGGGGAATGTTCCGGTGGATTTGTTTTGAATTTTCTAACTCATTTGGAGCGACCTGGTTTTGACTAACATTTTATTGACACAAATGAAGCACCACCTCTTCGTTTCCAATCAATGTTTTTTGTTGTTGTATTAATTCAAGAAACAAGTTGAGCTTATACTGAATGTTTTTGATTTTGATATATAGATGGTTGAAGGTTGAAAAGCGCGAGGGGGGTCTGAGGTTCATGTGCACCCCCCCCCCCCTCAGATTTTCGAACCCATTTGGTGCAATTTGGTGCGTACTTTTGACCAATATTCTATTGAAATTAAAAAGCAATCACTTTATTTCCAATCAATATCTCCTTTTTGTATATTCCTATGCCAGATTAAAGTTGTGCATACTGATTTATTATGTTTTTGATTTAAATTTAAATATTTATGTTGAAGAAGCTTTAGGTTTAAGTATATCGACAGTTATATAACTGTAACTGGTATAATACCAGTTACCTCCAGAATATCAGATTTCCCGTCAACGTACGCGATCCCGACCCCGACTGGTATTTATTCTTATTGGACCACAAAGTGGGACATAGACACATCCATATATGATTTTTTTTACCAGCGTAATGTCAAATGACAGGTCCGACATTGTTAAGGGAGCCCGACATGTTAATATAATGGTTGATTAGGGGAAGGGGACAAAGTTATTTTGGACCCATAACTCGTCGTGATACCCTGATATTTGACCCTCCGGACCTCCGCACACCGTTGTGTCCCTAATCACAGAGCTAAGATGCCAACACTTCCATGGACAGCGATATCGTACCCATATCAGCTCGGACGATATATTCTTGTTGTATCATTATGTTCCCTCTTCCGTAACACGTTTGGACCTGTGATTTTGACATTTCGCCAGTAATAAATCATTTAAGATTTTGTCGACCGCTAACTTTGTGGTTCATTCTTTCAGAGTTACGAAGGTTAGTGCTTGCCCTTGGGGTATAATTATGTAATTTGCAGTCATTTTAGTGGTACATACATCCATATCAAGTTCGTATCAATATATTATTTCGGAGGTTGGATTGAGGTTGTTCTCATCACTACACGTACCTTTACATCGTCTCCGTGTTTGTACCTGATTTTTCGCCTATTAGGGGATCTTTTGGGTATTACAGTGTTGACTGTGTCATCGCTTCGTGTACCAGGAACCTACTGGTCGTGTTTTTGGAGAGGAAATTATCAGCAATTTGCAGTAATTTCGAGGGATAACGCGAGTCGGTTCTGGTAATTTCTGTGTGTGTGCTGTGGATACGCCATATCGTGTACACATACATGTACACACAAGTACACTATTGACGTTTGAACAGTGCGCCATTTGTATAGGTGTATTCAGTATGGCTAATCACCCAAGCGCGATAGCGGACAATACTCTTGAAAGACTGAAAGATACAGATCTATGGATTTGCAGTTATATACCCAGGTATGTGCGAGTAAAAAACATTGAAATCGCGGATGCCGTTCTGAAGAGTGTAAACAAGGATGGAGAATCAAAAGTGAAACCAGAGCATATTCTCGGTACACAGTACTTTAATGACAATGCGGTCTGGTTCGTCTACGTTGCTACTAAAGAGGTAAAAGCAATCCTGTTAGCGGAAGGTACCTTTCAGATTCAAGGAAAATCGTATCAACTGAATGACTTTGCAAAGAAGCAACACGTAAAGAAGTCTAAAAGGTCGATAAGACTGAGTATACACGAATTACCCCAGAGCGTTACGGAAGAGTACATTGAACAATGGGTTGACACTTTTGCTAAGCGTGAAACAGACGTCATGAAACATATAGTCAAAAACAGAGATGGCAACGAAAAGGATACAAAATGGGGACATCTATTAAGCGGTCATAGATACTGCTATGTATCTCAAATATATGAACAGAAGGACAGATACAGCATGATGGCAATCCCTGATCCACGTGATTCCAGACTCTTAATGGATAATCCAGTAGTACTCTACTATACTGGACAACACATCAACTGTGCAATTTGTCACAAATACGATCACCAACATAAAGACTGTCCGGAGAAACGTAAGCCCAAGTGTTATGGTTGTGGTGAAGATGGTCATGTAAAGCAACAATGTCCTACAGGTGGCAGAGGACAAGTACGTTGTTACAAGTGTCATCATCTGGGACATATAGCTAGAGACTGTGTAAATGAAAAAGAAAGACCAGAAGCACCAATAGAATCAACAACAACAGGCAAGCAACAGCAACAAAACATGCAAACACCACCAGCACCGCTTCTTCAAGCAGACACAACAGCAGCAATAACAACAACAGGCAAGCAACAGCAGCAAAACATGCAAACACCACCAGCACCGCTTCTTCAAGCAGATACAACAGCAGCAAACTTGGATCATAATCATGCTCCCATTGCTATTCTGCACGAGCTACTGGACAAGTGTATGCAGCCTTCTTCAGGACCATCATCTCCTGAAATCCTGAAGAGGGTTGAAGAGCTACTAATGTCTGCCGCAAAAGAATCGCAAATCAAAGACAAAGAGCAGACGGAAGAAGAAAACGAAAGAAGATCGGCAAACGAGCAGAACACAAAAGTGGTCAAGAAACAATCTGATATCAGAGAACACTTAAGTGGAGCCTCTTCGAGTCTTCAGAAAAAACACCCGGTAAGCGAAAAGAAGAAGAAGAAGAAAACAAAGAAAGGTAGCAAGAAGAGAAGAATATCAACATCACCAATAGATCAAAACGAAAGCAAAAAGGGACGTCAAGACGAACACGAATCGCAAATGACAGAATATGAAACTGCCAAGTCGTCTTCGTCTGAACCAGAAAGTGATGGAAGCTATGAACCACCATAAGTACTTTGTTTTCATTGTCAAACAATTAACAATTTCACCTTGTAAATAGTATGTATCAATCAAAAAGTATAACAAAAACCCATGATAAGTTGTATTACTTTTAATGTTTCGGGCCTTCGGAATAAGAAGAAACGCCTTATTATTTTTGATTGGATAAAACGTAAAAAATGCGATATTGCTTTACTACAATAAGTGTACTGTAACCAAACTGATATTTCCGATTGGTCAAAAGAATGGGATGGTAACATATTTAGTAGCCACGGAACGAATAGAAGTAAAGGTGTATTAATTCTTATTAACCCACAGAGAAATATTGAGGAACAACAGTTCTTTACAGACAAAGAAGGGAGACTACTAGGAGTAAAAGTAGAAATAGAACAGGAAACTATTAACATTTGGAATGTGTACGCCCCAAATGAGATTAAAGACCGAAAAAGGTTTTTTGAGTTTCTGAAACAAAGTATCTTGGATCACGGTATAAATAGTATAAACCTTTTAGGTGGTGATTTTAACACTGTGCTTAATCCAATTCTTGATAAATTAGGTGGATGTACTAATACACAATATGCAGCGGGGTGTATCAGTAAAATAGAGGAAATACTCAATAATTTCAGTCTAGTAGATATTTGGCGTAAAAAACATGGAAATAACAAACGTTTTACGTGGAGTAGAAGGTCGTCTAAGGTCAAATCAACTTTAGATTATTGGTTTATACCTTCTGTACTGAAAATGTTGTAAAGAATATTGAAATTATTCCAGGATATGGTTCCGATCATATGGCTGTAGAAATGAAATTACAGATACAAAAACAAGAAAAAGGTCCCGGATACTGGAAATTGAACAATAGCCTACTACAAAAAGAAAATTATAATGAAGGGATTAAAAATCTCATTAATGAAACGACAAAGGAATTTAAAGATATTCTTAATGCAAGGCAACTATGGAATATATGCAAAAACAAAATTAGAACGTTTTCAGTAGAGTTTGCAAAAGGGAGCAAAAAAGAAAATGAATTAAAAATGTGCAATCTGGAAAAATGCATGAAAATTGCTTTTGAAAACATCGTATCAGATCCCAAAAATATTAATTTTGCAGAAGAATATGAAAAAATAAAACTGGAATATGAGTTACTTTATCATCACTACATGAAAGGTTTAATCATCAGAAGCAAAGTACAGTGGGCAGAAGAAGGTGAAAAATGTTCTAAATATTTTATGAACCTAGAAAAAAGAAATATTTGCAACAAATCAGTAACCGATTTGATTGACAATAATGGGAATGTTGTGAAAAAACAAGATGATCTTATTAAGATGCAAGTACAATATTACGAGAATATATATAAAAAAACAGGTACAAGTTCAAAACATACCTATGAAACTTTCGTTAACGATATAAACATGAAAAGATTATCCCAGGGTAATAAAGAATCATGTGAGGGGCCACTTGCTTCAGATGAGTGTAAAATATCGTTGGATAAAATGGCAAACAATAAAAGTCCCGGGTATGATGGTCTAACAGCAGAATTTTACAAGTGTCACTGGAATCTTGTAGGCCGATTGGTCATTAATTCTTTCAATGAAGCATATGAAAATAACGAACTCTCATCTTCACAG
Organism: Ophiura sarsii; assembly: GCA_035610835.1. NCBI lineage: Eukaryota > Metazoa > Echinodermata > Ophiuroidea > Amphilepidida > Ophiuridae > Ophiura > Ophiura sarsii. Next base: position 2,959,882 of record CM069443.1, read on the forward strand.
AAACGTGGTATTATTTCTTTGATTCATAAAGGAAAGGGACTCCCGAGAAACAATCTTGACAATTGGAGACCTATCACACTTCTGAATATAGACTACAAAATTGCAGCAAAAACACTTGCTTCAAGAATAAATAAAATATTACCCTCTATAATAAATTCAGATCAAAACGGTTTTCTATGTAAGCGCGGAGCAGCATTAAGTATTCGACTGATAGAAGATGTCTTAAGATATACCGATGAAAATAATATCGAAGGTGCTATGATTTGTATTGATTTTCGTAAAGCTTTTGACACGATAAGAAGAGATTTTATTTTATATGCTATTGAAAGTTTTAACTTTGGTGAATCCATGAAAAAATGGATAACTACTTTGTTTTATAATACACTAAGTTGTATATCTCATAATGGTCACATGTCAAACTTCTTTATGCAAGAAGACGGTCTTAGACAAGGTTGTAATTTATCACCATTATTGTTTATCATAGCGGCTGAAATCATGGCCAATAAAATAAGACAATCAAGTGAAATTAGAGGAATTGAATTACCCTATGTAGATCAGGGTATCAAAGAGGTAAAGATAACACAATTTGCGGATGATACTACTATTTTTGTAAAGGATGAAAAGTCTATATATAATGTCATAAATGTACTTGATAATTTTACAGTTATTTCTGGGTTACAGCTAAACAAAACAAAGAGCGATGCACTTTGGATGGGGTCAAGAAAACATAGAAAGCAAGGGGTTGGAGGTATAAATTGGAAGTTTCATCCCAACAATAATGTAAAAATATTGGGTGTTGTAGTAAATCCGTGTATTAAATTAGAAGAGATGTGTGTAAACTGGGAAGCAAAAATGGACTCAATAGAAAAGGCAATTAGGTCTTGGACGATGAGAAATCTGTCAATGGTAGGTAAAATACAAATAGTAAAAAGTCTTTTGGCATCTAAATTTACGTATATAGGTTCAATATCAGACTTACCTAAAGTGTTTATAAACCGAATAAATAGCTTATTCTTCAAATTTGTATGGGGAGGCTCAGAAAAAGTAAAGAGAGCGACCTTATCCAATGACTATGGAAATGGTGGGCTACAAATGCTGAACTTTAAATATTTTTTAGATTCGTTAAAGATTTCTTGGTTAAAAAAGCTGATGTCTCCCGAAACAGACACATGGAAAATGATTCCACTACATTTATTAAGCGAAACATATTTGGGTCTCAATATTTTAAAATGCAACTGTACTTTAGAAAGTATAAACGAATTGTTTAAGTCAAAGATATATAAGTTACCCATGTTCTATAGTAATTTGATTAAGGCTTGGTTTTTAACCAAATGTTCCCAGAACATAGATCAAGTAGAATCGTGGGAAAATCAGGTTATTTGGAATAATGAATGTATAACTAGTAGAGGTAAAACATTATATTTTAAGGAATGGGCAAAGAAGGGTATAATGTACGTCTCAGATCTGTATAACCAAAAAAGGGAATTTAAGTCAATGGAGGAGCTGAAATTGCATTTTAAAAATGATGGTAGTTTTGTGTTGAAATACATTGCTTTAAGACAAGCAATGCCACATACGTGGAAAACATCTACAGATTCTTTAAACAATATCTATGACGTAAATTTTAATTATGGAGAAGCCTTTGTTAAATTATCTAAATGTACAACAAAACTGTACAGAATAGCAATGCAATCACAGATATCATTGAAACCAAGATGTCAAAATTTCTGGGAAAATAAGCTCGATAATATGAATTTCGATTGGTCCATTATTTGGAAAACACTTGTTCAAGACATCAAAGAGCCACGACTAAAAACATTGAACTGGAAAATCATTAGCAACATTTATCCAACAAAAGTATTTCTTAAGAAAATAAAGAAGGAAGAAAATGATATCTGTGAAACTTGTAACGAAATAGATTACATTGAACATTTCTTTTATAGTTGTAAGAAAATCAAAATAATATGGAAAGAGACTGAAAGAATACTTTTGCAACAGTATAATCTAGACATAAAGATATTGCAAAAAGATGTATTGTTTGGCTACCATGATGATAATAACAAGAACACTAATATCGTCAATACGTGTATTAGTGTTGCCAAATCAACTATTAGTAAGTACAGATATGGAAAACATCCTGATTTACTAAGTGTCTTATATTTAGAACTTAAAATTAGAAAACTCTGGAAGAATTGATCTAAAAAATGAAAGAAGATTTACAACAATCTAAACATGAACATGATGCTATGTATTGTAAACATGATATACCGTGTAATGTTTAAATGAACATGCTGAAAAGCCAAAATGTAAACATGATGAAAAGCATATGAAAATGTGTTATACATGTAACTAATATGAAATGTAAACATGAAATGTAAACATGAAATGTAAACATGAAATGTAAACATGAAATGTAAACATGAAATGTAAACATGAAATGTAAACATGAAATGTAAACATGAAATGTAAACATGAAATGTAAACATGAAATGTAAACATGAAATGTAAACATGAAATGTAAACATGAAATGTAAACATGAAATGTAAACATGAAATGTAAACATGAAATGTAAACATGAAATGTAAACATGAAATGTAAACATGAAATGTAAACATGAAATGTAAACATGAAATGTAAACATGAAATGTAAAAATTATGTGAACATGAATGTAAATATGCCGTAATTAATATGAAATGTAAACATGAAATGTAAACATGAAATGTAAACATGAAATGTAAACATGAAATGTAAACATGAAATGTAAACATGAAATGTAAACATGAAATGTAAACATGAAATGTAAACATGAAATGTAAACATGAAATGTAAAAATTATGTGAACATGAATGTAAATATGCCGAAATGCATATGTGTTATGTAATGGTATGCAATGTAAACCTGAAAAGCATATGAAAATGTGTTATACATGCGAGGGGATTACACCCCCTCGTATCAAACCAAATCAAACTGCAATTGCGACCAAAATAGAAGAAGCAGGCGATATCAATGAAGGGCCAATACAAGCAATGCAAACCAATGCAAGCACCCATTCCCATATTGTATGAATTATAGTGTGATAATTGACCTACCAATTTATTCCTCGTTCGTCATTTCTATAGGACGAAAATGTAGCGAAAATGATTAAACATACGACTCGACATCATATTTGTGGTTTTGTTAAACTTATTTGGTTGTTATGATTAAAAAAAAAAACTCGATATATGACAGCAACATTATGTTCATGATGTATGACATCCTTGACAATTTAAATTGGTTATTTTTTCTTACTGATCCTGCGTTTTAATATTTCTGTAACATCTTACCTTTGATAAAAGCCTTCCCCCAACCTTATGGTGCATTAAGAAAACAAAATATCAGATATTATTGTACTTGTTAATCTACTCAGTCATTCAAGTTTAGCTAGGTAATAAACATATAAACTGTTCATAACAAGTTTAAAAAACATGACATTTCATTTGGAAACATGCTAAATGACACAAGTGACGAGGACGTACAATGTATGGCATGTGCCAGGCGCTGTACGGTTAGCTAAACCATTAACAATACACTACCGACCGGAACTGCTTGCGCAGTGATTATTTCCTAGAAAATCCATCTTCTATGCACATACTGTTGATAATTTTCACTACTAACGATGTTGCATGTGTTCATTATATAGTTCTTCTTCATAAATTCATGTTTGTTGCATGTTACGATCATCAGATTTCATACAAAACTCAATTAATCGAGACAAGTCAAAATCTTCACAGTAAAATCCCATGACATTTGCCTCATTAATATTCATGAGCTCATTACCGCTATTATTGCGCTATGGGAACATTCTCTCTCATCTACACCTTCTCTGACAAATTCAGTTTTTTAATAATAAATTGTGATATTCACAAATGCAATATCCTATATAAGGATGCACAGTCCTTGTAAATGCCTAAAGCATGGTAATTTTCTGAGGAGGTAATTTGAATTTCCAAGAAAAACCTGCCATTTAAAAGACAATTTAATTATTTTGGTTTAAAAATCAGTGATCCAATACACGACAGAGAACCTCGCAGTTTGTCTGTATTTCGTATAAGGCAGCACAGGGCAGGTTTTTAAATTACCGGGACAATGATTTGCATCGACAAATGTACACTTTTGCGAAGGTCAGTCGATATCTTATCTATCAGTTGTGCTATGTTATTGGAACAACATAGCCCAACAGCCTATACCACCATACTATGCAAACCCGCACTTACTGCCAGATGTGTTTTAATTGGGCGTAAATCTCTATCTCTCACATTGTAATGGTCAACTCCCATTCATAAAAGAATGCGCTAAAAAGGGTGATCGATTCCATTCTAACAAAGGATTCGAACAAGTCCATTCAAAACAATGTATGCTGGATCACGCGGTAACTAAACTTATATTGTGTGATTAATATTTTCTAATAGCGTAGGTAAGGCCATGAAGCTAGAAGACAAGGAGAAAGGTCTTGTTACGCAACCCTAATCATGCAATTGTCCCATCAATTGCGCACACCTCTTCTTTAAGCGATGATAATCACCGCCGACGAAGTTGCCAGCCAATTTAATTGGATTTTCAATCCAGTAAATTTGTGATACATTATGTGGCCTGTTTTAAACATTGTCATAATAAGTGGTTCATTTTGGGATCGGAATGTACGTTCAAACATTGCTTTCTCTCCCCCAAATACACTCTCCGCGGTGCCAAGAACAATGTATTCTGAATAAACTGAAAATAAAAGAATATTGTCAAGTTTACTAAAAAAATTGATTTTACATTGAATTTATATTATTTATTTTATTCTTCTGTTATAACAAGACAGATATGGTGTATACGTAATTATATTAAACCTTTTTAAGTGAGCGCGGATTCGCGCGATTTTTCTGTTGAAATATAAACTGTTCATCATTTTGAATATTGACTTATTTTTATTTACATTTTGATCCACATCTTATAATATAAATCAACCGCCTGTTAATAGTTTCATTATGATATGCACAGTATTTTGCCTGGTTTTTACACATTTGCAATATCAAAAAAATGAAGTTATTTACCAAAATTGGTAGTGCTTTGAGATAAATAGATATTTTCAATACAAGAATTGAGGTAAACACGCTAGTGTCGGACCATCAAGAGTGGGACTACCGCTTACTGCTGCTTTGTCAATCCACATTGATTTTTCCGCGGTAACTTTGATTGTCAGTGCAATACACGTTGTAACAATGATTTAGCCTCTTTTGTGTAGTACCACGGTGATCATCATCGTCCCATTGATGCTGGCAAGAAGTAACTCCTGTCTTCTAACTTCATGGTTAGGCTTGGCTAGTCTCAAAAGGCCATGTGTTTTGAACTGACCACCCAAAAAGGGTGGTGGCGTTGCATTTTTGGTGACGAATCATCCATCTCTCTCTATTAACTCAGCAACTAAATGTGGTAGAGCTATTTATCTAGCTACATTGTGTGAATAAATCAGGTATTTCTATAACTGATTGGCTGAGATATGATTGATTATATTGTGAAAGTCAGGGGTGGTGGCGGTGGCGGTGGCGGCGGTGGCGGTGGCGTTGTGTACAATCTCTATAGGGAATATAAAAAACGTTCCCAATTCTACGTTCAATTAACCATAACTCCTCATCCCTGTATGGTACAAATATGATTTTGCTCTCATTTTATAGATTATTTTATATTCTATAAGATTCTGTTTCAAGAAACGTGACAACTATTATGTAATAATTGTAATCATGAATCGATTGCATTGTCCTTCGCTTTCTCCCTATTCGCTACACAGTGAACTTGCCCTAATTCATCGGTTTTACATACATGACTATATCAATAAAAGTATTCAACCGATGATAGCAAAATTATACATTTTTTGGAAAGCTCTCAAATAGGGGAATTCAAAAATGCCGTTTGAATCAGGATAGGGTGCATACCCCCAAAAATATACTTGTAAACTCTAATAAATATGAAATTTAAACGTTTGTGCCCATTTACTTCCCGATATAGTATATTTCAACAAGTTACCATTGACAACCATTTTTTTCTGATGGGTAATTGCATGAGGAACTAATATGCACAGTAAAATTATGATTGGGATCGGTATGAAATTATTATTGAGCTTTAATCAAAATATGAAAAAAATCGATATATTTTGAACATTCTTAATCACAACTTGTTACCATTAGGTCCTATTTAAATTCCAGTAGTTTATTTGGATTCCTTGTGAGATTACTGTTCAGAAAATGTATACTTTTTATGGGGTAGAACCAGTAGTTATTGCGATATGCTAATTCGAATCTCAGATGGTGTAAAATGTAAAAATCTGAACATGCAACGGGAAGGGTGTCGAGTTCAAAACACATGGCCCTAAACGGACCTGACAAGCCGTCTCGCTAGGGGGTGTCACAACTTGGAGCATTTTTCTAACTCAAAAATGGTAAGATTACAATTTAACCAGCCATTTTCACCATAGAAGAGCTCAATTGTGTATACAAAATGTATGGTGTGCTTTGTGTTCACTTCATGGCCACCAGTTTAATGTGTTCAACATTGCAATATGACAGAATACCCCTGTATGCCAAATTGTAATTGCTGCTGCCAGTTTTAGTCCCAGTATTTTGCCCAGTACGCGACATGTATCATTCTACAACCAAAAGTTTAATTAAGTTTTGTCCCGAAATATCAGTTTTTGGTGAAATTCCAGTAAGGGAAGACGTCAAAACTCGACCGCCCGTTGACCGCCGGTTACGGGCGGTTCCGCCCGGTTCTTTCAGGTCAAATGTTTTACTGGTATATAAATATTCGCGCATGCAACACTGAACAACCGCCGGTTGACTTAATGCTGTAACCGGACCAATTTACACTATCAATCTGTTACTTTGCGGTCATAATAGCTCTCTCTATAATCGTTCTATAAAAAAAAAACCATTCATAGACTTTCGGTATTGATTTAAAAAAGTGAATTGAGCTATAAACAGATTGAAAAAGCCAACCCCAGCGAAAATCAATAGCTGTATTGTACTGGTTGTCAACTGAGCCCATTACTTCAAGATGTTATTGCTCACGCGTGTGACGAGGCACTATCAACCGGTCGTGTTCACCAGAGTGTAACTATTTGACCTCATTATGTGTGTATATTATAACAGACGACACGTTTTGTGAGAACCGGGCGGAACCGGCCGTTGCCGGGCGGTCGAGGTTTGACGTGATCCCTAACCTTGTCAAAACATGAACCATGTTTTAGGTATTAATGAGCATTACAGATCCCTGTCATAATAATATTACGTGGTTGCATTTGGTAAAATAATGTAAAAAATAATGATTTGTCGAAGATGATTTTTGCAAGCAAGGATAGCGCTATAACAGCGATAATGAGCTCATGAATATTAATGAAGCGAGAATTGCATGGGATTTCCCATAGAGAAAATACCGACCTCGGAAAGATATTTATTTTGAAAAATGTGTAGTCTACAAGGTCAAGGAAAGATGAATTTATGAATGAGAAGATATTCAGGCACCTATATAAATAAGATTTGACCTTGATATGGGTAAAATTACAGGACTGTTTGGGGAATAAGTTCTCTCGATGGTGTGCGTAAGCAGTTTCGGGCGGTAGTGTATGTGCTTTAACGTTGTGTGTCACAGTCTCACCAGCACACACGGCTGTATCAAAAAACATGTGAAACAAAACTGAGAGGGCTAACAAAAGAAGAATTTGACCGTCACGCACAAAAACACACACTAATAAACGGGGCAATATGTGTCATCAAAGTAGACTGTATAAATGTGCCAATTCAGCAAAGTTTCAAAATCAAAATCAGGCGTTAGGTAAAGTTTCATTTTCTTTTGTAAGACTGACAATATTAATTGTTAAGGCTAAACTAGTTAGGCCTATGAGGCTACTCCTAGCTGGGCCTCTAGCCATCCCGTCTACGACACATCATCGCAACTCATCTAATTGTGGTCAAAACTTGACAAACATGCACACCATGGGACATTATAAACTGCTCAAAAAAGTTCGGACATTTGTTTTGTCAATGAATGAGACCTCTATGCATTCACAAGCATGTGGCTTAGCACTGAAACAAAGGACGGCTAGGAATGAGGTATCGTTTGAAAGAAGAACACATTAACCGTTCATTGGTATGATACACACTATGAACATATTACGACACATTTGAACAATTGACAATTGAAAACAAATGCTCGAACTTTTTTTTAGCAGTTTATAATGTCCCATGGTGTGTACAGTATGTTTTCTTTGTGCGACTATACATGTACCTGGGCATCATTAACCAAAACATGTGATGTATAATCTTAAAATAAAGACAGTATAGGTAACACATTCCCACATGTATTAAAGTGACATCATCTACATGCTGCTACATTAGAGATATACTTACGCATCTTCCAGTTCGTCGTCACTTGCAGTTGATGATGATACAATGAACACAGTGGCAATAGTAAATATCAAAAGTGTGCGCAACATTTTACCTGTCGAAGCTTTGGTAACTAATCTGACGGGTGCTATGCTGTTAAGTTAACCTGCAAATTGGTATCAATATCTGCATACTGCTCTGTATTTATATCAATCCCGTTATTGCTCAGACCGTGTTGTGTTCATTAGTTTGCATTACTAACAATTCTGCTGACTGTCATTTAAGATCAGGGTAAACATACTATAACATAAAAAGGACAATATATTTCATACACCTCGATTCTGTAACACTGGGTACGTCGAGCTTATTTCGTCGTTAAATTTGCTGGAACAGCACTTTTGTGTTTAACATTGTTGTGTGTTCGATTAGCCACGTATTGGTACCCTAACAGCATTTATAATATATGGTAGGCATTCAGTAGCTTAGAGACACAAGGAGCGTGTTTCTGCTGGGGCACTGCAAAAAGTAAACGCTAATAAACGCTAAGTTTCAATCGGTCTATTTTATTAATCCCCCCTGTTTCTACTCGCAAAAAGTTACCGCTAAGTATATCGATCCTAGTCGATGGGCCACGAAATTTGACCTTTTGTAATAGCAAACAATGCCACCGCACCTGAAAAAGATTGCTTCACAATAATGTGTACAACCCAGCGTGACACGGTTAACGGCGCAAACCACTAAGAATCGCCTTTCTGTTTGTATTGGGTCAGAAGTCACAAACTGGTCAAAAAAAAAGTTTCACTTCTAATAATGTTGAGAAATGCACCAATTCTGATTAAACGGGACAAAACTTAAGTTTTACATACTTAATGACCCACAAACTATATATTGTTGGAAAGCTTAAGATTCAAGGTTTTTTATTTTTGCAAAAAAGAATCAAATTATACAGGGTGTGTACAATTTTTACAGGGTGGAACATAAAAAATGTGATAGTTTTTGCTCCTCACAAAATAGTTTGATAGTTTGTACAATTAGGGTTTAGCTGAAAATAGTCACCAAAATCAGAACAACCGCAGAAGGTGCTACCAAATTTGCTAAGAATCATTTGCCCAAAATGTACACAGGAAAAGTACAGGGTGTCTAAAATTATGATGAAATAATGCATAAAATGAATGTTTGTATATAATATTCTATGAAATTTAGTTAGCATGGACCATTTGATTTAAAAGAAAATGGTTATCAAAATGAACTACATGGATATCGTTAAAGTTCCTTTTATTTTGAATACAGGGTGGTCCAAAATAGGTCTAAATAGCAAATTTTTCATGAATCTATGAACAATTCTGTGAAGAAACACTTCTGGCTTTTTTAGTTAAATGTTTTACTACCCAGGGTAGAAAAGGACTGAAGAGTCACACAAATGAAATAGAGAGACTGCGATTTGGCCATTGTTTAATCAATAAAATGAATAAAACTGTGTATTTTTTACATTAAAACACTCCCTGAATTGAACATCATATTCTAGTAGAGAATGTCTAGATAACAATTCAATATTAGTATTCATAGTAGCAGGCACATGTTATTAACACATATGAGAAGTTTGAAAACTTTCCTATGTATACTTTTAAAATGGCATCAATTTCAAAAGTTCTAGTTTTCCGCTATTCTGTGTACAAACCTATGGGCGCCTCATCCACCGCCTCCTCGTCCACCGCTCCCACCCTTGACTCACTCGACGTTTAGATTGATAACTTCACTGTTGCTAAACATGTGGCTTTAATTCTTTTTTTATTCGGTAGCTGGATAAATTGTCTTTAATATGATACCAAAAATGTTATGTTTTTTTGACAACTTCTATTTAAAATAGAGACACGTATCACGATTTTAAGGATTTTTTGAAACGATCCCACCTTGTTTGATATACCTATTAGTGACCTGTGACCATTGGGTTTATTGCCGACTATTGCCGATGATTGCTGGTTCCAAACCTGCTTTGTGAAGGTTTTTGGGATTATCAAAAATACCAATTATTGCCCGGGCAAACTTAGCGTTCATTAGCGGTAACTTGCCCAGCAGAAACACGCTCAAGGATGAACCCCTGATGATATTAATAATGATGATGATGATGATGATGATGATGATGATGATGATGATGATGATGATGATGATGATGATGATGATGATGATGATGATGATGATGATGATGATGATGATGATGATGATGATGATGATGATGATGATGATGATGATGATGATGATGATGATGATGAAGATGATTATGATGATGATGATGATGATGATGATGATGATGATGATGATGATGATGATGATGATGATGATGATGATGATGATGATGATGATGATGATGATGATGATGATGATGATGATGATGATGATGATGATGATGATGATGATGATGATGATGATGATGATGATGATGATGACGATGATGATGATGATGATGATGATGATGATGATGATGATGATGATGAACCCAAAACAAACGAACGAACCCAAATGAGGGTGGGGTACATTTAAAAAAAAATACACCGGTTAGAAAAATCGAGTTCTAACTTCTAACGACCCAAACAAATTCATTGGTTAGCAAAATCGAGTTCTAACTTTTAACGGGCAAACAACAAAAACATTAACCGGTATAATTTTTTTGAAATGTACACCGCCCTAATTTAGGCTATTTGAGACAGGTTATAAGTTGGAACTCAATTTTTCTAACCACTGACATTTTGATGCCCGTTAGAAGTTAGAACTCTATTTTTCTAACCGGTGACATTTGTTTGGTCGTTAGAAGTTAGAACTCTATTTTTCTAACCACTGACATTTTGTTGGTCGTTAGAAGTTAGGACTCTATTTTTCTAACCAGTGATTATTTTTTAAAGTGAAGACCGCCCTCTTTTGGGGATATTTAAGAGAGGTTAGAAGTTAGAATACGATTTTTCAAACCATTGATTTTTTGGGGGCGTTAGAAGTTAGAACTCATTTTTTTCTTACCGGTGAATTCTCTTTGGCCGTTAGAAGTTAGAACGCTATTTTTCTAACCGGTGTAATTTTTTGAAATGTACAACGCCCTCATTTGGGCTATTTGAGACAGGATAGAAGTTTGAACTCCATTTTTATAACCACTGCAATGTTGATGCCCGTTAATTCACTATGAAACTAAAACGCTGAAATTACCACTGAAAAAATCCAAACCAACGCTGAAATTGTGAGAACAAAAGGAAAACCGACGCTGAAATTATGTCAGTGTATTTTTCAGTGATTTTTCAGCGTTCCCGACTTCAAGTACTTATCTATAATGAGCTGAGATCAATAGCTTGAACGTACCGCCCACACCATATATGGTAAATATAATGTACGTGACTAAGATTCGCTCGTGCATAATTCATCACACTGAAAATCACGCTGTAAAATAAATTTTGATTTACATTCGAAATTGTTACGTTGGGCCGCCATGACCCGCCATCGATTTCTTCCCTAATTGAGTTTTAATACCGCTGAAAACTCGCTGTAAATACAATGCCTATGTTGGTGATAGACGACAGTTGAGAAAATCATCGCTGATTTAAAAATAATACCACTGAAAAGTAACTGAAATCACACTGTAAATAAATCCGATTGCAGATGCGGCGGCAGTCAATACATGACTCGATAAAAAAGAGCGATGCGATTCCTAATACATTCACCCTAAATTCACTCTAAAACTTCTTTGGTGGGGAGAGTGGGAAAAATGAGGGGGGGGGGGGGATTGGTAAACAAGTTTGACGTTGCAGAAGGGGGGGGGGCAAAAGGTTTTTGGTTCCCAATTGACTTATTCAGGAAAAGTTTACTTCAATGTAGGCCTACCTCTCCCAGCAGTGGCGTACGTAACTAGGTTATTCATATTGGGAGTGTGTGTGGGGGGGGGGGGGGGGGGGTGGGGATGAAAATCAACAGACATGATTCTTCTGATTCAAAAAATGCGGGTGTAGTACATGTACTCTCTAAATGTAAAAGAGTGAAATTCCACTCTAATGGAGTGAATATTCACTCTTCAAAGGAGTGCCTACAGTGATCACTCTAATAGAGTGATAGTCACTCCTTGAAAGAGTGGAACCATTTTCACTCCAAAATAAGAGTGGATTTTGTTCACTCCAGGAACGAGTTAATTTTCACTCTTCGAAGAGTGCCTACAGTGATCACTCCATTGGAGTGAAAAACGAGTGAATATATAAGGAGTGAATTTCACTCCTTTAGAGTGAACTTCACCCTCATTGAGAGTGAACAATAATGGAACATTTTAATTACTTAATATCATTCACATGAAAAACTTGCTATTCAATAGAAAATTTGAATAACAAACAAAGAGTCATTATCCAAACTATACTTACCTTTTCTCGACCAAACAACTGCTGTCATTTGCCTATGTTACATTATCACTTCCTTTCGGTAATGAAACGATATCATATATCAACATGATATTTCTCTATGTAAAGTTAATCTAAATCTACTTTCTATGGTGTTTTTTATCGATGATGTTTTTACGTGTTTCATTAATGTAATTTATATTTAATCATTATTTGGACTTTAAAATTATTGCAGAAATAATTAACATTGATATCATCATTAATTGTCACTTCAATAATGTGTCGCGCGCTGGGGGGTTAATCTTTCTGATGTGCCTCTTGTCAGGATGGCCAATTTCTTTCCAACCTCCCCGCTCTTTATTTATGACGTGGATGCGTTTGGTGGGGTAGAACCACCGTGCTCTTCTTGTCCCTTACATACGACGACAATAACATCTGATATGGTTGTCCTTACTTATTTATTCTTTCGTATACATGGTGGTGAGACCGGCACCTGAACAAATCGGGAGCCGGAATTACTATTAATACATGTTTTGCATATCAAACATACATAACATAATCAAAACAACTTAAACCTAACATACATGTCTATTAAGTATTAAGCGATGCCATTCTGGAGTAATCCACATACCAGCGTTAATTTTACTTGTGTACTGTCACACGTACACCTAGCCAGAATATCTCTCAATATTTTGAGGATATAGGAACTGATTGACGGAAAACTAATTCAATTTAATTTCGTCACGTCCAAACGAGAACCATATGTTAAAATAACATTCATAGAAATATATATATGAATTCACTTTAAACAAACTAATCGCACAGTACTATACTACGACAGGCAGTCATCGCATACTATTCAGACATGTATAATATTAGAATGGATAATTTACCATGTATTGCATTGCATCACTCATATATATACTATTCGGGAATGTAAGACCACGTGTTAACTAAAACAACCAAGTATTTTATAATATACAATCAACAATATGAAACGTGTGAGTATGACATGGCCCGGGTGTTCTCTTGTATATATTCTCATAATAGCACTGTAGTGGTAGTAGTAGTAGTACAGTCTTCCTCATCTACTCAATACAGTAACTGTAACTCTGTTACTAACTGGGAACGTATGCATTATACAGTAACTATGACTCTGTTACTATCTGGAGCTATCTGGAAACGTATGCATGATACAGTAACTATGACTCTGTTACTATCTGGAGCTATCTGGAACCGTATGCATTATGCAGTAACTATGACTCTGTTACTATCTGGAGCTATCTGGAAACGTATGCATTATACTGTAACTATGACTCTGTTACTGTTCGTGCTACGGTGCTGCAGTAGTCGTGACTCCACTACTGGTATACTACATCATTATATTGTGCCATGCTATACAGTAGTCATACCTCCACTACTGGTATACTACATCATTATATTGTGCCATGCTATACAGTAGTCATACCTCCACTACTGTTTCTCTTGTGTAAACCTGGGCCAATGTCATACACGATCTAACCTACAAACTGAATGTGTTTAATCACTGGCAACGATCACAATACATCCTTTTGGTTTTGTAAATGCTACCAGTTCGTTGTACAGTATAATATCAATACCAATGGGGAGTTTGCTTTTAACACTCTATCATTAGAAAAGATCAAATGCCGAAATCACTTATTATATACACAATTTTGGTTAAGTATCTCAACACTGTCGCCATTTAAAAGATTATAAAACACACACACATGATTTTGGAAAGCAATTTGGTCCCTGAATATTTATCAGCTGCAATGATATAACTTTAGCACATAATGTAACAGTCTTTAACGTATTTAAATATAACCAAAGTATGGTTGGCTTGTAAAGAAATCAGCATGAACTAAATTTGGTTTAAGTGATAGATGAGCGAAACTATCACAATAAGTTTTCATGTAACCCGTAAAATAAATGGTTGGCAATGAACGGCAACATAAATCTATGTTTGATATTGACACGAGCAGTGTTATCCAACTAAGTAAATAAATATATATAAAAGATTGATATCCGAAAAGTATGCCTAAAAACCAAGCACCGAATGTGCTCGAATATTTAAGTTTAAGTAGGTTTTTACACAAACATTATCACTGCTCAATATCAATAACAATTGAATTGTAACATAGAAACACTGTTTTATCCTGAATATGGTTTTGTCACAATAATAAAAATATAACTTGCAAAAATACACAATATTATTTACACTAGTACTACATCGGTACCACCAAGAGACTTTTACCTTGTTGAACCTTCAGCTGCATGTAGACATGTATAATGGACGGTTACCGTTTGGTTTATCAAAAATATTGTTTCCCTGGTATAACTTTACATGCGAAAACACTGAACAACTTTGGAAAACTACTAGCACCTTTGATCAAAAGTCACATTTAAATATTACTGTCAAGGTTATTATATTATTCTGTCAGTAGCAACGCCCTGCATGCCCACTAGCACGACAACAACAGTCGCTTCCTCTAGCTCCACACAATGGAAGTTTATTTGCTCATTACGTATGCACGAACTTCCTCCTATACCGCGCTCACACAACAACTTGACTTTATTACGTAACACGTACCATGACGGTGTATTGTATAGGTTCGTAACACACTCGCCACGCACGACAACTTTTAATGCATATATATTTCTCTAGCATTATCTTCACATAAAATAGTATTACAAACAGCCTATCTTTAAAAACAAATCCTAAACATCTTATGACAGCATAAGAATATAACTCTAACATTTTGGACAAACTAAATCTCTAACATTTTATCGTCTCAACATAATGATACATCGCGGCAAACATAGTGGGTCACGCTGGCGTGCTAACTGACAATAATTATACAACCTGACAATAATTACGCTAACTTTGGACTCTTCATTAGCACATGAACATGAACATATTATAAAAAGCTTTGGACGGTCTATACAGATGAATTATAAAGACGAGCAGCGCTGAGACTGCACTCAACAACATTGTATTTATGAAATATAAATAGCACAGTGTCGTTGCACATACATGTACTGTACGTAGTTTCCGTAGCCTGGTACACACGTGGATGAAATGACTGGTGGAGGTACACAAAGAAAACTCATGAAAATCCTAATTAAAAAGATGCTATGACCATAATCGTGGCTTCCTAATCATATCATATAATTTTATAACTCATTTTTGATACAGAAATACGTTTTGGATGAATAAACCCGCCCGAAAATAGAACAAAGGAACACAAAAATATACGACGAAAAATATTATAACACACTTGCTTACCTGAACAAATCGGGAGCCGGAATGACCGGCCCAGCGAGGGAGGCTCCTTTGTTCAGTTCAGCAAGCATGCGCAATCGCTTGTGGCGTGCGCCTGCCCAATCACAACTCGCGCTGCTGATCACGATGTGGAAATTGCAACGGCCTAATAAATAATTAATTTTGTGGGTCATGCCCGAATTTTGTTACACAGCCCCCCACCAGGCCCGTGACGTCCCCGTCATGTACCAGGCCGAACATAATCAAGCACAAAATTTTCAGTCCATCAAAACCTGTCGGTAGGTTATCTTTGTCTCCTTCCGGATTGCACGACCATCACTGTCCACTCCATACTCTGCATACCGGACGGTGTCCAACTCCCGGTATATTTCATACCTCTGTCTCGGATCCCCTCTGGTTAAAGGTGTCACTATGTCGTAAGGTGAGAGCCTGGCGACACGTGGGCAACAGCACTTCTTCGTTTTCTTAGACTTGTTTCTCTTCTTCGGCTTGGCAGCTGCTGGTGTTTCATTAGTAGCCTTCTCTTCCGTCTCTTTCGGAGGCACGAGGATGGACTCCTTTCTCTTGACAGTAGCTGGGGTTTCATCAGTAGCCTTTTCTTCCGTCTCTTTCGGAGGCACGAGGATGGACTCCTTTCTCTTTTCCGGTTTGACAGTAGCTGGGGTTTCATCAGTAGCCTTCTCTTCCGTCTCTTTCGGAGGCACGAGGATAGACTCCTTTCTCTTTTCCGGCTTGACAGCAGCTGGGGTTTCATCGGTAGCTTGGGGCTCGGGTGACTTCTTTACAGTCTCCTCCGGAGGTGCGGAGATCTTATCGGGCTCCGGTTCAGCAGTTTTATCTACTGTTGCAGCAGTCATGGGTTCATTTGATTCGACTAGTAGGGTGTCGTCTTCCGAAGCATGCACTTCTATCTCTGAGACGGGGTCTGGCTGCTCGATGTCTTTCGAAACATTTTCGCTGGTATCCTGCTCCGATCGTTGGCCAACGGTAGCGTCAGAGACGGCACTGCTATCTTCAGCTGTAGTGTCAGCAGCTGCACCCATCTCCTCTAGTAGCTGTTGCCTTATTTCTCTTCTCAGCTGTTCTTTCAAGGTCTCCGGGATTCTGTATCCGGCTGTGGGATGTGACTCGGGACTCATGAACCCCGTCACTTCAACTTCCCTACCATCCAATTGCCGTCCCTCCACTAGGCTTTCCGCTATCCGCACTTCTTCAGCCGTTGGGTACTCCACTATGTACGTTCCCGGCTCCCCTTCAATGTGCTTGACCTCGGTTGGGAAGGTCGGCCGCAACCATTGCCGAATGACCCCCTTCCTACATCCGCCTGCTCTGGTCAGTTTCAAATAGTTGCCGGTTCCACTGTTGTTGCTTGTCTTCTGTCTTTTCCCGTCCCTTCTTTCTCTGTCGTTTCTTTCTCTGTCGTTTCTTTCTCTGTCACGTATGTCGTTTCTTTCTCTGTCACGTATGTTGTTTCTTTCTCTGTCATGTCTGTCGTTTCTTTCTTTGCCGTTTCTGTCTCTGTCACCTTTTTCTCTGTCCTCATTCCCGTAGGGCCTCTTTCTCTTCCAGTCGCAGTCTTCTTTCCTCCGCTCTCTTGACGGGCTTCGGGAGTGTGCTTGTGATCGACGCATAATTGACGGCTAAACACAGACAAAAAGAGAAAGGGACATGATTAAGGATTTGCTCTATAAATAGATGTAACATTAGGTGTATATATTGCTCTTATACAGCTAGTAGTGTAGTACAGGTACATTGGAATTGACGGCTGAACATGAACCAAAAGAGAGAGAGACATGATTAAGGATTTGCTCTGTAAATAAATGTATCATTAGGTGTATATATGGCTCTTATACTACGAAAGAAATGTGAATCATTTATTTATTCTGCTGAGTCACGAAATCGTGCCGGCCTGCGGTGCACTCTGGGGGAACGACGCTGGTTCGTCACTTTCTCTGTCTCCATCCCTTGATCATGTGCTCCTTTTTCCTTCTCTTTCCCGTGATCTTCTTCTTTCTTCTCCTCACTGCCTTGATCTCTCTCTTCTGCTATACCGCCTGGTTCCGCTGCTGAATGATGCTCGATACTCTCTTCTATCTTATTTTCTCCGTTATCCCTGGCTGATGTATCGGGGTTCTCATCCACCATGTTCTCAGTAATCTCTGGGGCATTTGTTATCCAAGAGGTACGAGGCTCGCCTTTGTAAGCTTTCAGGCGATCCCCATGTACTACATGCGGTTTGCACCGGGAAGTTTTCTGGATACGATATACTACATCTGCCATCACCGAAATTACGAGGTAGGGTCCATCCCAAGGCAAGGAAAGTTTCTTGGAGACTCCTGGCCTTCTTCGGTTTTGGTATAGCCAGACGAATTGCCCGACTTTGAAGGAACCTCCGACAGCTTTGCGGTCGTAATGCTTCTTCTGTCTCGTCGCACTCTGTCGGAGGACCTGTCGTGCTCGTTCGTGTATCTCTCGAATCCTATCTCTTAACTCTTCCGCGTAGCAAGTGTCATAGTCTTCTGGCGGCTCATCGCGAGGGTTCCCGACTGTTAAGTCAACTGGGAGCAGTACCTCTCTTCCTAACATCATCTTGTTGGGGCTCTCTCCAGTTGACTCATGCACACTCGACCGATACGCCAGTCCCACGTGCGGAAGATAAACATCCCAATCCTTTTGGTTTTTAATGGGGTCCATCATGAGGGAAACCGCGTTTACAATGGTTCTGTTGTACCGCTCTACCATTCCATCAGATTTGGGATTGTACGGAGTCGTCCTGGTCTTGCTGATCCCAAGAATCTTGCACAGTTCTTGGAATACTCGCGACTCGAAGTTCCTGCCCTGATCTGAGTGAAGTTCAAGCGGCACGCCAAATCTGCACACAAATTCCTCAAAGAGTTTTGTAGCTACGGTCTCTGCAGTCTGGTCGGGAATTGCGTAGGTCTCCATCCATTTGGTGAAATAATCACCTACCACCAATACGTAGAGATTACCCGATTCTGATTCTGGTAATGGCCCCAGGACATCTATCGCTATTCTCTCAAGGGGACCTCCTACTTTAAATTGTCTTAGAGCTGCTCGCCGTTTCTTTTGGGGACCTTTTCTTCGTGCACAGTCAGTGCACTGCCTTACATGTGTCTTGACGTCTACTACCATTCCGGACCAATAGTACCGGTCTCTAACTTTCAGCAATGTTTTCTTCTCTCCCATATGGCCGGCCGTGTTTGAATCGTGGAGTTGCTGTAAAATGCTTGAACGCAATGGTCTCGGGAGTATTACTAACCACTTGGCGTGCTTCCCATCGCTATTCTCCCATTTCCTGCATAATACCCCTTCCCTGATGGCTAGTAGTGGCCACTGTGCCCAGTACACTTTCAAGGCAGTAGGACCGTCTGATACCTCTTCATAAGGTGGTCGATCGTTACCAACTTCCAAGCTTACTATCAACGGGGCCATGGTAGGGTCTTTCCTTTGTTCTGTCTGAACGTGCTTTACATCGTAGAGAGGTTCTACTGAGACTGTAAGGATACCGGGAGGACTGGATCTAACTGCTTCTTCATCTTCTTTCATTGGTTCCTGGCCAGAGAGGGTATGTTGAGGCGAGTCTTTAGCCGTCCACTTAAGGGCATTTCTTGCAGTTAATCTCTCTTTCGATAACTGTCCACGCGCCCTCTCTATAAAACTTTCACGATCCTCGTGACTGGCTAACTTGCTCCCTACATTGTAGTACCTGATTTCTTCCAGCTGGCTGCCTTCTTTCCATCGGACTGACTTCCTATTGCCATCTCCTGTCTCCCGTCTATCTTCTGTATCCGACTTGTATATCACCTGGACAATTGGTTGGTCTTTGTACATTATCTGCTCCGCGGATTCTTCTTCTCTCTTTCTTATCTCTTTCTGCTGCACTGACTCTTCTTCAATTCTTCCGCATTGTCGACAAGGTATTCTGGACATACCGTCTGCGTTGTTGTGCCGTTTTCCGGGTCGATATTCTAGGTCAAGCTCGTAGCTACCCAGGACTTCAATCCATCGTGCCAATTGTCCCTCTGGATTCTTGAAATTGCAGAGCCAACGTAAGGAGCCGTGGTCAGTTCGAACTTTCACTTTTCTTCCCCATAGATAGTGCTTGAACTTCCTCACAAATACAACTACAGCTAACAATTCACGCCGTGTAACGCAGTAATTACGCTCTGCTCGTGAAAGAGACTTACTGGCATAGGCGACTACACGCTCTTCTCCATCCTGAATCTGGGATAACACAGCGCCGATGGCAAACGCACTGGCGTCCGTGTCCAAAATGTACTGCCCTTCTGGTTGTGGGTATGCCAGTATCGGAGCTGATATCAGTGTCGTTTTCAGGGTCTGAAATGCATTCTCGCAGTCCTCTGTCCAGTCGTACACCACCTTTTTCTCAGTTAATCGGAGCAGTGGGCGTGCAATCTCTGAGAAGCCTTTTATGAAACGTCGATAATAGGATGCTAATCCTAAAAAGCTCCGCACCTGCGTTTGAGTGTTTGGCGTCGGCCAGTCTCTCACTGCCTCGATCTTGGCCGGGTCTGTGTGGATACCGGCAGCCGACACAACATGGCCCAAATATTGTACCTCTGTCCGGAACAAACTACACTTGGATGGTTTCAATTTGAGTCCTGCTGATCTGAATCTCCTTAAGACGGTCTCAAGTCGTGAAATAGTTTCACTCACGGTGTTTCCATATATTATGACATCGTCGAGGTAGACCAGGAGTATGTTCCAATGTAAGCCCGCCAATACTCTCTCCATAAGGCGCTCAAACGTGGCTGGGGCATTACACAGCCCAAATGGCATGACGTTCCAGGCGTAAAGTCCACTATTTGTCGCAAAAGCTGACTTTTGACGTGCGTCGTTGTCCATTTCTACTTGCCAATACCCCGCTGCCATATCTAATGTGCAAAAGAAACGGGCTCCGGATAAGGCGTCCAAACTGTCGTCAATCCGGGGGAGTGGATAAGCGTCCTTTTCTGTGACAGAATTTACTTTCCTGTAGTCGATACACAAGCGCTTACTTCCGTCCTTCTTTCCCACCAAGACTACTGGACTAGACCACGGGCTATCAGATGACTCTATTGCACCACTCTCTGATAAGGCTTTCACCTGTCTCTCTACTTCTTCTCTCTGTCCAAGTGGCAATCGACGAAAGGCCTGGCGGATTGGGCGTGCTTGTCCGGTATCGATGCTATGCTTTACTAAGTTGGTTCTGCCCAAGTCATGGTCTCCTTTTGAAAAGACATCCTGGTAATTTGAAAGCACAGTCTTTGCCTTTGCTTGCTCTGTTGGGTCTAGGCCCTCACTACTTCTGTCATATAAGTTCTGTAGGTATTCCGGCACACATTCCTCTTTAGGTGTGCTCTCTTCGCTCTCTGCAGTATCGCTCTCTGCAGTATCTATCACGTTCATTTCATGGACGTCTTGTGGCAAGATAGGAATCAATGATGCTAGTGCGGTTCCCTTCTTAATAGTGCGCTGTACCTGCTGTGCATTTAAAAGTCGTACATACATTTTATCTCCATTCTTAACTACAGCCCGTGCCACACCTATACCTCTCGATTGAGGGATTCCATTCTCTATAGGTTCTATCAGTCCCAGCTCACATGTTAGCAGCGGTTTCGCTGGTCTGGCCTCAACCACAACTTCGTGACCCGGTGGTATATTCACAGTTTCCACTGACACGACTCTTGTACAGAAATAGCTGTCGTCCGCCGTTCTACATGGTATTCTTTCGCCGTTAACTCTTAATTCTAGTCGACTAAGATCAAAAACTCCACCAGTTGCCAACAAGAAATCCATTCCCAGGAGTCCTTGGTGTCTTATATCTGCTACGACTATCTTTACAGTGTGGGTAACAGGTCCAACTTTGAGTTCGACCCATGCAGCTCCCATAACTCCAACTGTACTACCATTTGCTTGTCTCAGTACTTCATCTAACTGGGTAAGTCTGGGTTTCTTATGATCCGGGATTAGTGCGTATACGCTTGTTGACAAGATAGTTCGAGTAGCACCTGTATCTACAAGCATATGCAATCGTTCACCCCGGAGTTCGACGGGGACAAAAAGTCCCGACATGGCTTGATACTGTATTGGTCCTACTGTTGAGTCGCCTCCTCTTCTTTCTTTTCGCTGCGTTGGTTCTGAGCTTTTGCTATTGGGCCTCTCTCTGGCCTCGGGGATCTCTGGCCTGAATGTTCTCGCGGGCCCCCCATGGCCCGTTGGGGAGGCCCTCCCTCGTTTCCCGGATTCCAGCAGTCTCGAGCGAAGTGTCCTAGCTTATTACATGCATAGCATCTCACAGGCTCTCTTCTCTGCCCGTATTGATCAGTTGGTGGATGATGATTCCTCGTTGGTTGTCTGAGGGACTCCGCAAGCATAGTCTCTAAAGTCTGTAGTCTCTGACTTAACTCTCTACACTCTCTTGATTCTGCATTCATGTCCATTGGCCGGGCGTATATGTTAGGTTTGCTACGCCCTCGTGATCTCTCTGATCTGTAATATGACTCGGTTTCCATGGCGGCTTTGATGGCGTCATTTAAGGTTTCTGGCCTCGCTCGGAATACATCTTTACGGACTTCAGGGTCCGCAATAGCCTTCTTAAAACATTCTCGGGCTACTCTATCTCTCTCCTTCCTGTCGGTTTTCGGGTGTGCCAATGTTGTTAACTTCCTTATGGCCTGTCCTAGGTGATACAGACTCTCGCTGGGGCCTTGTTCTCTTCTTGAAAGTTCCAGAAAATAACTTTCGGCACACTCTCTTGGCCCGAATTCCTTAGCCATTATGTCTACTAGTTCCGTATAGCTCATCTCTTCTGGATGAATCTCATTGACTGTGAGGGCAGTCAAAGCCTCTCCCGTGCAGCTCGCGAACAAATGAAACGCGGATTCTTCGTCGTTCCATTGATTGTACTTCTTGCAGGCGTTAAACTGATTCAAAAAGTCTTCCCATGACGTTGTGCCATTGAACTTGGAAGGATCTTTTTCTTTCCGTAACCGTCCACGGAACTGTCGTTCGTAGTCACCTGATCCTTGTAATCGTCTTTCTCTTACTTGAGGCCACGTGCGTTCATATCTCGTGTCATCATGCTCATGTACCGCCGGAGATTGTTGTGGTCTGCTTGTTCTCCTTTCTGTTGATATATGTGTGGGTCTATGCATCGCTTCCATGTCGTATACTTCATCCTCACGACGCCCTGTCGGAACGGCTGAATCTATCGAATGTCTCGCATTTGAAACAGGAGTGTTCGTACCTGACCACTCGCCGGTATCATGTCTCAGTCTGGTCGTTGATGGCATGGGATTATTATCTTCCTTGTTCTCAAGTTTAGGTATCCGACCAACGCGTGAGGAATGCCCGGTGACGCGAATACCCGGTAATTCAGGCGAAGCTGCGATAGCTCTCCCGTCAGATGTTGTATGGCCGTAGGTCAAACTCCTTCCTGTCACTGTGGGTCTTTCTCTTAAATTCTCATTGTCAAGGCGTCCATCATCATCCGATCTCTGTTTCCTTACTGTTGGCGCACCTATCTTACTCGGAATGTTTGGTACGCTGATCCCAGAAGTATCTTGGCCATGGGTGTGATGAGAAAGTCTATCTCTGAATTCAATCTCTCTATCCTGTCGATCTCGTACATAACCCTCTGTTGTGCATGCCGTAGTGTCTACTTGTAACTGATCACGTAGCCGTTCATTAATTCCACAGTCGGGAGAATTTGATCTAATATTTGGAACATTTTTACTTCGCTCTGACTTGGTGATTAGTTGCATCATAACTTCCATTCTGTCTTCTTGCTTTCCCATCGCTTCTGCGAGGGATCTTACCGAATTATCCATTCTCTGAGTCACCTCGGATATCCTGGTTTCCGAGCTTATTGACATTTCTCTCATTTCTTGATTTCGTTGTCTAGCATGATGCAACTCTTCGCTTGCTTTGGCGAGATCTTCCTCCAAACTTCGTATCTTGCCCAATTGACCAACATCTGGAAGTTCTGTGTCGCTAACGTCTATACAAGCTTCTAACTCTTTCCAATTCTCAGGGTTTTCTCTGCTTAACGTTTCCATTCTGATCAGTTCTGTCGTGTTTTGTACTTCAAGGACTGTTTTGAGCATCCCACTCCTGACACCATTTGTCGCGCGCTGGGGGGTTAATCTTTCTGATGTGCCTCTTGTCAGGATGGCCAATTTCTTTCCAACCTCCCCGCTCTTTATTTATGACGTGGATGCGTTTGGTGGGGTAGAACCACCGTGCTCTTCTTGTCCCTTACATACGACGACAATAACATCTGATATGGTTGTCCTTACTTATTTATTCTTTCGTATACATGGTGGTGAGACCGGCACCTGAACAAATCGGGAGCCGGAATTACTATTAATACATGTTTTGCATATCAAACATACATAACATAATCAAAACAACTTAAACCTAACATACATGTCTATTAAGTATTAAGCGATGCCATTCTGGAGTAATCCACATACCAGCGTTAATTTTACTTGTGTACTGTCACACGTACACCTAGCCAGAATATCTCTCAATATTTTGAGGATATAGGAACTGATTGACGGAAAACTAATTCAATTTAATTTCGTCACGTCCAAACGAGAACCATATGTTAAAATAACATTCATAGAAATATATATATGAATTCACTTTAAACAAACTAATCGCACAGTACTATACTACGACAGGCAGTCATCGCATACTATTCAGACATGTATAATATTAGAATGGATAATTTACCATGTATTGCATTGCATCACTCATATATATACTATTCGGGAATGTAAGACCACGTGTTAACTAAAACAACCAAGTATTTTATAATATACAATCAACAATATGAAACGTGTGAGTATGACATGGCCCGGGTGTTCTCTTGTATATATTCTCATAATAGCACTGTAGTGGTAGTAGTAGTAGTACAGTCTTCCTCATCTACTCAATACAGTAACTGTAACTCTGTTACTAACTGGGAACGTATGCATTATACAGTAACTATGACTCTGTTACTATCTGGAGCTATCTGGAAACGTATGCATGATACAGTAACTATGACTCTGTTACTATCTGGAGCTATCTGGAACCGTATGCATTATGCAGTAACTATGACTCTGTTACTATCTGGAGCTATCTGGAAACGTATGCATTATACTGTAACTATGACTCTGTTACTGTTCGTGCTACGGTGCTGCAGTAGTCGTGACTCCACTACTGGTATACTACATCATTATATTGTGCCATGCTATACAGTAGTCATACCTCCACTACTGGTATACTACATCATTATATTGTGCCATGCTATACAGTAGTCATACCTCCACTACTGTTTCTCTTGTGTAAACCTGGGCCAATGTCATACACGATCTAACCTACAAACTGAATGTGTTTAATCACTGGCAACGATCACAATACATCCTTTTGGTTTTGTAAATGCTACCAGTTCGTTGTACAGTATAATATCAATACCAATGGGGAGTTTGCTTTTAACACTCTATCATTAGAAAAGATCAAATGCCGAAATCACTTATTATATACACAATTTTGGTTAAGTATCTCAACACTGTCGCCATTTAAAAGATTATAAAACACACACACATGATTTTGGAAAGCAATTTGGTCCCTGAATATTTATCAGCTGCAATGATATAACTTTAGCACATAATGTAACAGTCTTTAACGTATTTAAATATAACCAAAGTATGGTTGGCTTGTAAAGAAATCAGCATGAACTAAATTTGGTTTAAGTGATAGATGAGCGAAACTATCACAATAAGTTTTCATGTAACCCGTAAAATAAATGGTTGGCAATGAACGGCAACATAAATCTATGTTTGATATTGACACGAGCAGTGTTATCCAACTAAGTAAATAAATATATATAAAAGATTGATATCCGAAAAGTATGCCTAAAAACCAAGCACCGAATGTGCTCGAATATTTAAGTTTAAGTAGGTTTTTACACAAACATTATCACTGCTCAATATCAATAACAATTGAATTGTAACATAGAAACACTGTTTTATCCTGAATATGGTTTTGTCACAATAATAAAAATATAACTTGCAAAAATACACAATATTATTTACACTAGTACTACATCGGTACCACCAAGAGACTTTTACCTTGTTGAACCTTCAGCTGCATGTAGACATGTATAATGGACGGTTACCGTTTGGTTTATCAAAAATATTGTTTCCCTGGTATAACTTTACATGCGAAAACACTGAACAACTTTGGAAAACTACTAGCACCTTTGATCAAAAGTCACATTTAAATATTACTGTCAAGGTTATTATATTATTCTGTCAGTAGCAACGCCCTGCATGCCCACTAGCACGACAACAACAGTCGCTTCCTCTAGCTCCACACAATGGAAGTTTATTTGCTCATTACGTATGCACGAACTTCCTCCTATACCGCGCTCACACAACAACTTGACTTTATTACGTAACACGTACCATGACGGTGTATTGTATAGGTTCGTAACACACTCGCCACGCACGACAACTTTTAATGCATATATATTTCTCTAGCATTATCTTCACATAAAATAGTATTACAAACAGCCTATCTTTAAAAACAAATCCTAAACATCTTATGACAGCATAAGAATATAACTCTAACATTTTGGACAAACTAAATCTCTAACATTTTATCGTCTCAACATAATGATACATCGCGGCAAACATAGTGGGTCACGCTGGCGTGCTAACTGACAATAATTATACAACCTGACAATAATTACGCTAACTTTGGACTCTTCATTAGCACATGAACATGAACATATTATAAAAAGCTTTGGACGGTCTATACAGATGAATTATAAAGACGAGCAGCGCTGAGACTGCACTCAACAACATTGTATTTATGAAATATAAATAGCACAGTGTCGTTGCACATACATGTACTGTACGTAGTTTCCGTAGCCTGGTACACACGTGGATGAAATGACTGGTGGAGGTACACAAAGAAAACTCATGAAAATCCTAATTAAAAAGATGCTATGACCATAATCGTGGCTTCCTAATCATATCATATAATTTTATAACTCATTTTTGATACAGAAATACGTTTTGGATGAATAAACCCGCCCGAAAATAGAACAAAGGAACACAAAAATATACGACGAAAAATATTATAACACACTTGCTTACCTGAACAAATCGGGAGCCGGAATGACCGGCCCAGCGAGGGAGGCTCCTTTGTTCAGTTCAGCAAGCATGCGCAATCGCTTGTGGCGTGCGCCTGCCCAATCACAACTCGCGCTGCTGATCACGATGTGGAAATTGCAACGGCCTAATAAATAATTAATTTTGTGGGTCATGCCCGAATTTTGTTACACATGTTTAGATTTAATAAAATAAAGAATATTTTGAGTTTTTGAATATTTTTCTATTTGATTGTGTTCCGGCTCTCAAATTATTTAAATCTGGTACAACTGATCACTCGCACAGAGTGAAAAGTCACTCGACACAGAGTGAAAATCACTCTTTTCGAGTGACAATAATTTCACTCTGAACTCATCAACCGCACAGAGTGAAAAGTCACTTGACACAGAGTGAAAAGTCACTCGACACAGAATGAAAATCACTCGACACAGAGTGAAAATCACTCGATACAGAGTGAAAATCACTCTTTTCGAGTGGCAATAATCTCACTCTGAACTCATCAACCGCACAGTGTGAAAAGTCACTCGACACCGAGTAAAAAATCACTCTTTACGAGTGACAATGACTTCACTCTGAACAACGAGTGACATTTTCACTCTTTTACATTAAGAGAGTACGTGAACACAATTCGACTTTACACCTTTTTGGCACGATTGAGTCCGGTACTTTTTGGAACTCTTGTATACCACTTGAGTTTGACTAATTTGCAGAAATCGATTATCGTATAGTTAAATTCGGCCCCTCTGGGTACACCGTCTGTATAAATCGGTTGCTGAAATTACAATTAGCACAACACCCAGTTTAAAATGTCAATACATATTTCAAGCACCTTATATTTGGCCTATAGGCCTATAAAAAAATAATTTTATATCACAGTAGGGCTTTTAATTGTCACTAATTTCTCAAACTCTTTTTATTGCTAAATCACGTTACATAAAATAAGATTTCTTTTGCAATTTTAGGCAACAATGGATTTTGATTATATGACCCCATAAAGTTGGCTAACCAACCACAGTGTAAGTATCATTTTTTTAAATTTAAACCGTCCCATTCCGACTTGATCACGTAACCGCGTTCGCATATTTTAACCTGAATGTTCGTGAATACGCCCGTCCAGCGTCGTCTGTGCCGTTATAATAATTTAATGTGTATATTATAGTTATTCTTCTTTTGTGAATACGGGCATGTGTTATCAGAAACTCGCTTCACCACAACAATATAATTCTTTAGTTTCTTATCACC